>JAXQQM020081033.1:0-177466 GCA_034641835.2 Pinus albicaulis | reverse complement strand
TTTCCTTTGAGGCCCTTTGGTGAGCTTTGCCCTTCTTACCCAAAGCAGTCGCAAGAGGAGGTGGTTCCTATTGAGGTGGTTGAGGCACTGTGACAACAGGAGAAGTTAGGCAGACTGGTTGAACTCGAGTCAAAGCAAGATAAGGTTTAGGTTGACCTGGTGGGGTGACGGTTGGAGGATCAAGGTACCAAACCAGGAGCCGAATGGTCAAGTTAGTCAGAGAGAGGGTGGCCATGACAGGTGCCATATAGATGCCTAGTGGAGCGACTAGGAATGGAATCTGACTGGAGGGATAATGGCCAGGTGGGACGACTCCTAAATGGTTAAGGCCTGAAGGAACTGGCCCAGGAGGATAAAAAGGCTCATGAGTAGCAGTTGAAGGGCCAAGAGGAGGAGGTTCAAGAGGCTGCATCAAAGGGCTAGAAGACGGTTGCGGAGGGCGAGGGTGCTGCTGACTAGCCGAGGCTAGCCTCTTGAGAGAAGCTCGAGATGATTGCATCATGCAAACATTCGATGAGCTTGGATCAAAGATAGGAGGAGGAAGACCATGGAAACTACCAATTGAGGAGGAGTCGTTGTAGATTCCAGGTGAGACACTAGTTAAAGGGTCGATGATTTGCTTGTTCACCACCAAGAAGATAGTGGAGTTAGGGGAGGTCTGAGCCTTTGGCTCATAATATGTCAACTGGTCAATGGTGACTATATTTCCATTATGGGGGAAGGAAATCTTGTGGTGAAATGCGAAAGGGATAGGTGACATCACATATGTTTAGCTATGACCCAAAAGAATGTTGTAATCAAAGGGAGCATCTATGACTTCTACATCAACGCAAATCGTCTTGCCTCCAAGAGTGATAGGACAATTGTGGAATAAACCAATGGGCTTGGAGGCATGGCCATCCCACGCTTAGAGAGTGATCATGGAAGGGGCCAACTTAGGAGATTTGAGTTGTTTCCAAACTGAAGCGGACATCACACAGGTGGATGCCCCCTCATCAATAATTCACGAAGAAACGTTGGCGTTCCGGATCTTGACTGGGATTTGAAAAGCAACGAAAGGAGGGAGAGGAAGATGTTCATACTGGTCAACATCAAAGACAATCAATCGATCATCAGAAGGGTCTATAGTGCCCACGACAAATAGAATATGTTTTTTTTGTGAAGGGAATGAGTGGAGGAGTTCCAGCGTTGAAATGGAAGTAGGGGATTGTGCCAAATTATTGACTATGATATACGAATGGGCGGATTTTCCAGAAGCAGCATTTTGGCATAGTGGACCCTTAGGGTTCTTGGTATGAACCTCCGCCCTAGGCTGAGGGATCTTCAAGGGGCCATTAGGTGTCGAAAGAGACTCTATAGAGACAGAAGGAGGTGGCTCGGGGATAGACGTAGTGGGAGGCTTGATGTACATACGGGACTGAGTCTGAAGATTGATGACTACGGTTGAAGGTTGATCAGATTTCATCATGAGAATCTAGTCATCGGGGTACCAGATGGCAAAGGTTGGGTAACAGTGTGGTATACAGGAGGTTGGGCAAAGAGAGGAGGCATAATGTACCCTAAATATGTGCTACCAAGAGGGGAAGTTATGCAGGGGGTGCTAGAATGCTCCTGAGGAAAATAAGAGCCCATGCAAGTTTGAGAAATGATGACACACACGCGGCACCAAGGAAAAAGAGACTGACAAGGGCTAGGAGGTGCAGAATCAAGTGATTACAATGTTGAAACAATGGCAAAGAGGTGCAGGATCAAATGATTTCAATGTTTTAGAGTCTTTTCTTAGCAGTGTTAACGAAGCCCATTTTAGCTTAGTGTGTGTGTGTAAAAAGTGTGTAAATTTTTAATTTTTGAACCCATACATTTGTAGATAAAATGAAAAATTGATGTTGTGTTGCTGTAAATAACCCTACAAATGACAATATATAGGCCTGCAAAATAGAAAATAAACAACTAATAATGCAATAATCTAAACCCAAGAAGGTGGACCTCTCAACAACCAGTCAATAGGTGAGTCAAAAAATAATATAAACACACTAAAATAGGCTAATATATCTTGGGTCAAGAGGGACAGAGATCTAAAAGACAAAATATGCTGGAAAGTGGTGCAGAAAACAACAACAAATCAGAGGAAAATTGTTGCAAAAAGTGGTGGCGAAAGGCTATCTCTAGAAAGGAAGCAGAGTGGCCCCTAAGGAAAACCCAAACAAAGCTGAAAGAGGAGATTTGGGTGGATAACAAACCAATCTGAAGTGGATCTGAAGATGAGGTATCAGATCTGAAAAAATGGCTAAAGACTCTAAAATTTCAGACAACCTGCAAGAGCAAACACTCTTCCACAAAAAGTGGAGGGTATTGAAGCCCTAAGGGGCTAGGTTCCCACTTAGTTGAGTGAAAAAAAACAAGTACAGGTCCAAAATATGCGGAGACACAGGTCAAACAACCCTGAACAGAGGCTCAGCAAAACCTAGAACAATTTCAGAAAAACCCCTGCAGAAAGTCCAGGTCATATTTTTTTGCTTGTTTTCAGTAGAGGTTGCACTTTTTGGGCTGTAAAGTGCATCTTGGAGGTCCAGGTCGTAGGTTTTGGGAAGAAAAGTGCGACATGCACTTTTGGCACTCTCAGCAGAAAATATTAGAAAAATTTGTTGTCTCAGCTGGTGCTTATGTCTATCACCTCCGCAATGGGTCCGAAAACACGCAGAAGTTAGAATTTTTATCATTTTAGGGTTTTATGGATTAAAAAAAACATCAATAATAAGCAAAACAAGGGGCTGAAGAGAAATCCTAGGGTCTGAAGCAGCTGGATATGCAAGGATCGGAAAAACGACAGTGGTCATAATGGTAAACCAATGTGGAGTCACCAGTTGTTAGTATGAATATTTATTCGAAGTGTACGAAAAAAGACCACTTTAGCTACGCATAACTTATAGCCCTAACAACAGAAATGACTTCTAATATCTCCAGATCTACAATTAGATGATCAAGACAAATGCTGCAAAAATCTAGATCTATGCATTAGAAGACATTAAACATTTCAAAAATAAGATTTACTCCATAGATCCAATAGAAAAGACAAGAATATATCCAATCAATAATTTTATTAATGGCACCTAGGAGGAAAACACAAGAGGGTGTTCCCTATTCTCCTCAATCAGATGGGTTCTTGTGAGTCCTCAGCACTTCAGATTTAGAACTTCTCTCTCTTGATGGTGTAGAAAACCCAAAAAAAATTGGAAAAGTATGGCTATGATTATGGATGAATAGCCAGACCAAGTATTGAGATCCAGAGTGATCAGCAACAAAAGGTCACAAATGAATGCGAAAACCCTTCTATTTATAAAAAAATATTGAGTTAGTCTACAAATTGATGCATAGTTAAAATATTATTAACCAAATCTAGATCCAACTTTTATGGAATATTTTGTTATATTTGTTGGAGGGAAAAGGAATTTGACTTGAGTCAAATACCCTTATTTATAAATAATGAATAAATAAATAATTTATTTATCATTTTAAGCATGTGATTAAGTAATAATAAATAAATAAATGATTTATTTATCATTTTAAGGATATGGTTTATTAATAATCAAATAAATAATGATTTATTTAATTATTTAAGGGTTAATTAGTCATATTTAACAAAGAATATCATTTAAATAAGATTTAAACAATTATTCTTCAGAAAATAATAACACAAATAATGATTTGTCTAATTAATTTCATTGTTTAGGGTTAAATATAACCAGAAATATTCATTAAACTACTGTTTAACTAATTATTTCTTGAGAAAAATCAAACAAATATATATTTATTTAATATTTCCTTATGGGGTTTCTTGTTTAGACCTTAAAAAACTTAATAAAGATGATTTACTAAGTTATTTTCATAGTCAAAGCAATTTTACTTAGAGTAAAATTGGTCTTACATGATGTACTTGGTTCCATCTAATGATAATAGGTTAGATGACGAAAAAATGGTGTAACATTAAGATCAGATGTTTATTATTATCACAATTGTATTCAGCTAACCAATACATGTTAATAAAAGAGCATAATCCAACAAGTAGTGAGAATTTTTTTTGTTTAACTGTTACATCGTAATAAAAGGAATTAATCCAAAAAAATAGTGATAAAATTTTGCTAATTTAACCATTACATCATAATAAAAAAACTATTGCACCTTAATTCAAAAATATATAAGAAAAGTGTATGTGCATGGCATCAAACAAAATCTGATATGTTGTTTATCTAGATGAAATCTTAAAATTCAAACTTATGAGACATGAATTATCAATTGCCATGGCATATTATTGGAGAAATGTTAATATTTGAAGTTATACTCATTTATAATTATTTCCATGCTTTGAAGGAATTAGAGAGATGCACAATAATAAAACAAAATATTCTCTTGGAGAACAAATATATTATATAGGCACACACACACAACGTCTTGTACAATCTAGATTAAAATAATTCAGATCACCAACTCTTAACACAAACTACGAAGACATAAATCATGACAGATAGACTCAAACACTAACTACAAGAAGACAACTCATCAAATATATCTTCACTCACCATTTTATCATTATTCCAACATGCCTCCTTAATGGAGAAATGGATTTTCAACAATGCCTAGTTGTTGTCTACATATTTCAAAGTTCATAAATTTTCCAAGAGGATTAGTAAAGATGTTAGCTACATTATCCCTTGCATTACAATATATTAAATTAATCTCATTTGATTGGATCTTTTACCTTACAAAATTATGTTTTACTTCAATATGTTTTGTTTAGGCATGATAAATTGAATTATTTTCCAACTTAATAGAACTTTGGTTGTCAGATTTGATGCTCATTAGTCCTATTTTTTCTCCAACATCTCCAAGAATCCTCCTTAACCAAATATCTTGAGAAGTTACATTGGTCAAGGCTTTGTATTAAGCTTCTTTGGATGACAAATAAATATTTTATTTTTTCTTGTTGCTCCATGATACAGTCCTATATCCTAAATTGAATACATATCTAGAGGTTTATCTTCTATGATCAGGATCTCTAGACCAATATGAATCAAACAAACTATCCAAGTCAATGTCCGAGTCATCAGTATACAAAATGCCAAAATAAAGTGTTCCTTTCAAATATTGAAGGAGTTTCTTTGTTTCTTTCCAATGGCTTTCATAAGGCTTAGCCATAAAATAACTAAGGATGTTGACATAATATGTTATATCTAGCATAGTAGTGGTGAGGTAGTTCAAACTTCCCACCAATTGACGATACAAAGTTCCGTTTACTTCTTTAGATCCATCATTGTTGCACAACTTGGCATTCTATTCCAAAGGATTAGACACTCATTTTCATTCAAACATATCGAATATTTAAAGGAATGTCTTTTCATATTTGTTTTATGTGATGATTTTCGTACCAGATTCCCTCTAAATTTCAATACCCAAAGAATAATACAATTCAGCAAGATCCTTAATTTGAAATATGTGTGACAATTGAATTTTTATTTATTCAATCAACATTAATTCACTTCCTATTATGATAATATCATAAAAATATAAAGATATCAAGGAAATATTCCCATATTCATCTTTGTTGATGTACAATTTAGGATCACTTTTGCTTCTCATAAAACCTTCTCCAGAAAATAATGAGTCAATTTTCACATACCACGATCTTGGTGCTTGCTTCAAACCATACAAAGTTATATTTAGCCTACAAACAAGATTCTCATGTCCCTATGTTACAAGCCCTTCAGGATGAACCAAATAAACTTCTTATTTTAATTCACCATTTAGGAAAGCAGATTTGAGATATAATTGATGCATATTCTAATTTTTTTTTGTAGCTAATGCAATCATGATTCTAACTGTATTAAGTTTAGGTACAGATGAACAATGATCTTCATAATCAATGCCTTATTTTTGCTAATAGCCTTTTGCAACCAATCTAGATTTATACTTATAATTATTGCCAAAAGAATTAAACTTTGATTTAAACAACCATTTACATCCTATGGGAACTTTATCTTTAGGAAATTATGTTAATTCTCATGTGCCATTCCTCATTATGTAGTTATATTCTTCATTCCTTGCATCTGTGAATTCTTTATATTCTTTAGCTTTATCATAACTTGAGGGTTCTACAAAATTATTTACATGGGACATCAATGCATAATATTTATACCTTATAGCTGGTTGTATTTGATGTGATTTTCTCCTTAGAGTTTTACTAATTTCATCCTTCTCTCTACTTTGTGGAGTGTCATGACTGCTAGATTATTCCTACTTTTGAACCTATACCTAAACTTGTACGAGTTGTTGTTCCTATTCATGTTCATGTTCAACACTTACTTCTATTTTAAAATAATAATCAATATCATGCCATAGACATGTATTATTCATTTTATCACCTTCGTTTGCATTTTGATGAAACATTACATCCATACATGCAAGCAATCTATGTGAACTAGGATCAAACAACTTATATTTCTTTCCATCATCAAAATAACCAATGAATGCACACTTAATTTATTTTACATCAATTTTTCTTCCTTCATCTTTTGGAATATGAGAAAATGACTTGCATCCAAAAACACTTAAATGGTTTAGTTTCGGTTTGTATCCATAAAATGCTTCAAAATGTATTTTCAAATCTAAAATTTTGGTTGGACTCCTATTTTTCAAATAAAAAATTGTTAATGGCTTCACCCCAAAATACATTATAGCTAGTTTTACCTTGAAGTATGCTTCGTGCACATTCCACTAGTTTTCTGTTTTTCCTCTCAGCAACTCCATTTTGCTGTGGTGTATGAGGCACTGCAAATTGTTGTAGAATATCATGACTTTTATAATATTGATTAAATAATCATGATTTGTATTCTACCCCTTGACCATATCTGAGAATTCTTTTGTCTTTCCCAGTTTTTTTTCCACCATATTTTCGAATTCCTTAAAGTACTCAAAAACATCACTTTTCTTTTTGATGAAATAGACCCAAGTATATCTAGATTTATCATCAACAAAATGGATAAAGTACAATTCTCCTCCAAGAGATATAGTTTTCATAGGTGCACATACATCAGTATGAATTAATCAAGTATTTATATGTCTTTCTTCATCATGTACATGAATTCCTCTCTATGTTATTTTCCACGTGCACATGCTTCACATTCGACATCATTATTCATAACACGAAGACCTCCCACCATTTTTTTTCTTTGAAGTAATATTAAATCATTATGATTTAAACGCCCATACCTTTGATTCCACAAATATTCTATTGACATTGCTGTAGATGCCAATGCTAAATCCCCTGTCATGGTCACATCTAGCTTATAAAAGCATCCAACTCTCATACATGTGGCAATAAAATTTGTAGCGATCTTGGATATTTCTAACAACACACTATGATTTGACAAATTCTAGCTTTAGATATTAATCAACAATAGTAGAAACATAAATTAAATTCCTTTTGATACGAGGAACATATTTCACATCATGAATATGCCTCTCTTGACCATTAGGGAGCATCACACCAATTATTCCATAACCTTGAACTCTAAGGGATCTGTTATCTCCTAGATAAACACATGTTCCATCAATTCTCTCATGATATTCATAAAACCAATATTTATTACAATACATATGGAGCGATGCAACAAAATCAATGAACCAAGCATTCATATCATTAGTCTTAGTAGACAATGCATCATCAGAAACAAATAATCTAAGGTTTCTAAATCCATCATTGATTGAGGTGTCTTTTTCTACAAAATTCCCATTGCGTCTTTTGTTTCTCTTCTTAAACTCATTATATTTTATTTCATAACAATCTTTAGCATGATGTATTGGTTTTCCCCAATAATAATATTCATCATTTCTCTCACATCGTGCCATACCTTTCTCCTTTGCTTGAAACTTTCCTCCTTTTATTTTGTTTCATTGCTTACCTTTGTATGATTTATTACCAATGGATACCAATGGAAAATATGAATTGTTTGAGCCCAAATTGAAGTTCTTCATCCTCTCTTCCTCTAGTAGAATAATACATATCAATTGATCAGAAGTAGGAGGCTTCTCTCTAGCTGAAATACTTGAAACAAAACTTTGATAATCTTGGACTAATCCATTTAATGTGATGGTGACCAAGTCAGTATTGGATACCTTTTCACCAATGTCTCCTAACTTATGACTTATTTCTTTGACACGGGAAAAGTAATTTCTTATACTTTCATTGGCCTCCATTTTAATTGACAAAAGTTCGTTGTTAAAGAACAAAATCCTATTGGTATTAGATGTTTCATATAAGCTTTTGAGAACATCTCATGTTCCTTTGGTTTTTTTACAATCCTTAATATGAGGAATTATGGTGTCCTTAACATATATTCGTAACAACACCTTTGCTTTTGTTTCCCATTTTTCCCAATCTGAAATGGTTGCAACAGTAATAGGTTTGGGCTCTGCCCCACTCACTATGGGCCACAAATTATTTCCCTCTAAAACTATTAATAACTCGAATTTACAATTTGCATAACTTCCTCCATCGATTCCTGTGGACTCATTCAAATACGTTTCTGCCAAAAAAAAATGACATAATTACAAACAAATTGTCGCCAATCAACAAAATGCAACAAAATCCACCAAATCTACACCCAATTCACGAGTTCCAAAACCAAATCCAAAAGATCTAAAAACAAATCAAGACTCGCTCAAATAAAATTAAAAAATCATTTATAAATACTTCTTATTTCTCCATTTCACCCAATAAAGACTCACTCCCACTTGAAATTAAAAAAAAAAAAAAAAAAACTTAACTATAAATACTTCTTATTGATCCTTTTCACCCAACACAATTTATGGCTCAAAAAACCAACTTTTAACTCTCTTCACTAAAAAAAAACATAAAAATAATTTTACCCAATAAAAAAAAGAAAAACCAAAATTTTCACAATAATTTTTTTTAACCAAATTTTTAACTCCTTAAACCTCCATGCTTCATCCACAACTTTCTCTCAAAACAAAAATAAAAACAAATTTAAAAAAACAAGTGATAAGAATTCAAGTCTTTGACATCGCTCCTTATTACTCCAATTTAATTATCTATATGAAATTAACCTCAAAAGTATCTCTTGGCTTGATTTAATGACCAAATCATACCTTTCAACCTTTGGAACACAGTTGCCAGAATAATGGTGAATAAAATATTCACTTTCACATGAATTGTAATTCAAGATTTTCAACGAGCAGGATTACAAAATGCAACACAGTTGCGAGAATAGTGATGAATAAAATATTCATTTTCCCATGAATTTTAATTCAATATTTCCAACGATAAGGACTACACAATGCAACTGCTTGTTTGGTTTAAAAAAATGACACGACAAATTCACTGATCTGATGCTTTAACACCCCAAAAAAATACTCCGCTTGCACTGACGGAACAACCTTTCTTCCTCTAGTCTATGGATCTTCAAGAGACCAAATAATGCAAAAAATATCCTCTAAACAAAATGAAAACACTAACAAAACTTTACTTTACTAACCGGGAAAAAAATCATCTCACAGATCTGGGCCATCGTGCTCTCAGATGTGAAGTCTCTCTAGATTTCCTCTCTCGCTATCATAAAAATATTAGATAATTAGAGAGATGTATTAGAATAAGACTGAATATCAATGATTAAATTTATTGGACAAACCATACATTATATAGGAACACATAGAAAACCTCTTGGACAATTTAGATTCAAATCATTCCGATCACCCACTCATAACAAAAAGTATCAAAACACAACTCATAGAGGCAAACACTAACTATGAGAACACAACTCAATAACGCTATCTAGACTCACCACTAGCCATTTAGACATTATTTCAATATAAAATGCATAATTAGTATTATTGAAAGTGTATTGATCCAATAGTTACATGATAATAATAATCCCTAGACCTAGTATCTAAAAGCATCAAAAGCCGGTTATCTACGTCGAATCAATTCAAAAGGGTTTTGTTTTTTATATACCTATCATTAATTGGCATATTAAAACTATTTTTTTCCAGCATAAAAAATACGACTGGTTTATATATATGTACCGCAGCAATAACTTTTTAAAATGGCCACATAGTGGCAATTACATTCATCTGTTCTGAAACATGAAAAGATGACTTTCCTCCCACTGATTAATACCTAAGTATACATGCATTTCCACAAAAATTATTGTAAACATGTTCCAGAAACCAAAAAAGACTATGTTCTGCATATTACATACTTTTTCATATAGAGAAAATTAATTACAGCATACATAGTCTTAAAAATATTATATCTAGCCCCTGGCAAACATCATGCCACCACTCTCGGAAGTGTGGGTTCAAAACACCTTTTAACAAAAAATTAAGGCTTCACCAGCTCATTAAGAAAAAATAAACTTTCCCACGACCATAAGAGTTGGATAATTAATAATTCATTGCTCCAAATGTGCCCTCCAACCCTGTTTTGGATAATCGATCAGCTTCCATGTTTTTCTCCCTGGAAGCATGAGAAAATGAAATTAAAGTAAAAGTTTTCTTTAAAGCATGTATCCTCTCTATCCAGTGTGCTAACATACACGGGTTTAAAGTGGACTTCGAGTTCATATGATCTATAAGGATTTTAGAATTCTCGAAAACCCATAAAATATCCACATGTAGTTGATTGGCAACCCATAAAAGTCCCCATAAAGCCAAACATTCCACCCTCATGTTCATACCAGTCCCTCCATTCCAGTAGATTTTGTAATGACAAGAAGGTGAGAGCATAAGAGAGGCGCCACAACTGCAAATTGAATTTTGTGTAGCCCCGTCAAAATATCCAGCTGGGTAATGAATCTCATGTGGTCTTAATCTCCTAGATAAATCCATAGGGCATTTCTAGTGAATTTTGACCCTTTCCAAATAGTTATATATATCTGTGAAACCATCTTTTCAAGAGAGCAAGGCCTTCCTATAAATAATTTCCTATTTCTGTTACACCCAATGTAGCAGTGACATAGGATAGGAATAACCCTGAAATCCCTACCTCTTTTAAGCCACCATCTAATGCAGTCCACCATATTCATGTATTCCGGAGGAGGTTTTGCCATTTTTTACACAGAATTTCAAGAGTTATTTTGGAAAACGTGCACAAGTAGAAAAGGTGTTGGTCGTCTTCAGACTCTAAACCACATAAGATACATAATCCCAACCCCTACCAACCCTTTCTCTGCAAATTTTTCCATGTTAGATTCTTGTCCCTCCAAGCTAACCATAGAAAAATGATCATTTTTGTTTGTACTTTTATCTTCCAAACAAACTTGAACCAACTCTCTTGTTCTTGGTTCAGCTTTGTATTTATCACCACATAATATATATCTTTTACCTTCGGTCCCCCCCTCTGTTGTTATACCTCCCCAGACTAATCTATCACCCACATTTGTTCTGCATAGACCCATATGGCTGAGGACTATCATAAATCCTTTCCGCTCACATTCCCACCTCTCATTCAGCCCCAAGTCCTTGAAAGAATTCCATCTTCGAACCTCATTGTCCCATCAGACAATAATTTGGTGTAAATAAAAATAACCTCTTTGGTTTAAAACAATAACAAAATCCCCTTTAAAACTAAAACTATGTGAGAATTTTTATATATTTTTATATATATAAAACATATATCAATGTAATTTTTAATTTTATTATTTCACATTCAATTTTCTCAAAGAAACCTTTCACGGGAACGATGTTCATTTATTTGATTTAATCATAATGTTGGTTGAATTAAATAATTTATTTTCTCATCTAATTATTGTAGCTTCTTGAATGCTCATGTCTCTAATTAGTGTGGTTGCCTCTTTCATGCAACCACTTAGAGAGTTGGTTTGCAAATATGATTACAAGAGCTGGTTGTTTCGTTGGATTTGCTCCATTAATCCAATAAGATTACAGGGCAGAGGTCATCACATTAATTTCCAACCCACAATTATACCGTTTAGTATAGGTGCAGATGCAGATGATGTAACCTGCCATTGTAGTTTTTGATATCGATATCTATAAACTAAGATCGGTTGAAAATACAAAATACAAAATAGATTTAACTTAAATAGTATTTAAAAACAAGTTACTTAACTAGTATTCAAAAACAAAAAATGCAAACAAGGTTATTATCATGGAAATTATAAAAATACATTTACAATGAATAAATGAGATCAAATAACTTAACTAGTATTTAAAAACGAGTAACTTAACTAGTATTTAAGAACAAAAAAATGCAGACAAGGTTATTATTATGGAAATCATAAAAATACATGTTACAATGGATACATCATTTTCTAGAAACTCAAGCAATAAAGCTTAAAAAGTAGAGTTTTTCCCTTACGGGTTTAAATTTACTATGGGTACATAACACTTAACTAAAAATATGATTGCATAATTTAAGCTATTGTCCTATTTAAAAGTTGATTCGATATATTATTAAACAAGATTGTATAGTTAGTGTTTTTAACCTTTTTTTAATTATTGAATTTTTAAAGGTATGAATTAACTTTTACATTTAAACAGGAGATATAAAGTAGATATTATTACTTAGTTTAAATATAGTAAAAAAGATTTCTCTAATAAAAGTAATACATTTTTGTTTCGATTATTTGGTTAAGGAACACTATGTAAACAATGAGATTCAAACATCCATGGGCCAAACCAACAAAGAAAATAAACACTCTAAATTCATAAAATTTATATATGTCATTACTTACACACATCAATTAAACAAACATGTTTTGGATTCCTTATATTGAAAATTGTTCTTATTCTCAATATCTATGAATTAATAATACATAGTATAATTGTTAAAATAATTTTTTTCACAGCCTTTCATATCAATTTTATTTTATACCTACTTGGATAGTGATACACAAATGTTAGCAATTTTTTTTTTCTTTCTAGAGTAGTGCAAAGTTTCCTTTATGTATGATAAGATGTTTCCATAAGGGAGAAGACATGTGTATGTCATATTGCCACATACACAATTAAATTATAACACTATATAATAAAATATTAGACTCCTAAATTCTAACACAAAAATTAAAAAACATTAAAAATATCCTACCATTAAAATAATTAAAAATAATTAAAATAAAGTATCTTACGCTCATAAATTTATGTACATACTTATACTAATACGATATTTATAAATATTACTCAAATAAATTTAAGCATATGACACTTAAATATCTAAGAGACAATGTTTGTAATGGTTATATCATGACATATCTTAGAAGAAACCAAAAAAATTAAAATGCATGTGCCGACAATTAAAAATAAATATTTGGAAATGTTTTTTTGACTTTCCATGTATTATTTTTTACCATTGTTCTAATTTTCCCAAGTCAAACTGTTACAAATTATAGTCTTGGTTGTTGCCTCTCTGGTATGTTTAGTGAATTGAAATATGAGTAATAAGAATATGCGGAAATATAGTCACCTTGAATCACGCCAAAACGAGTACTGACATGAAAGAATTATGCAGTTATCTCGGGTGTTCGGTGAATTGAAATATGATAATAAGAATATACGAAAATATAGGCACCTTGAATCACAGCGAACGAATCACGCCAAACTCGCATGAGTGCTGACATGACATAAATCATCATTATGTTGCAGCCTGTACAAATTTATCATTTCAGAATAAGAGTTAACTAAAATCAACCAATCAAAATTTAAACAAATAGAATTAATATATTTAAAAAAATAATTATTTTATGTTTAACTATGTAAATAATATAGATTGAAATTCAATTTTTTTTGTCAAATAAAGTTAATTGCCATTGAAAGTAATATGGATTTGTTGGAAGTAATGCGTCCATGTGATGTGTGTCATGTCTATTCCATGTGTTCATGTTATTTTTACGTCGTAAGACGTTCTTACTTGAAAACAACTTCCCTAGGTGCCACTGTGTCAATGTATGAGACATTGGATCAAATGTTAGATGATTGAAATGTTTTACGCCATTAGATTTACAAGTTAAAGTTTTATATATGTTTTTTATAATGTTAGGTTTTTTTTTAATAAATTATTGAATTTAGGTTTTGGTGACTTTGTCAAATTACACAAAAGTAAAAATAAATGTAAATTAAATAAAAAGATTGACATATTGTAATGAACATTTTAACTAAGCCAAATAAAAAATAAAAATAATACTAAACTATAAAAACAACCCATGGTATTGACTCATGGTATGCATGTGGAATGTGGTTTATGTAAAGGGGGAAATTAAGATGGCCTAACTCTGGATCTACCAAGAGCCAAGAGGGATCAAATGTCTTGATATGCAAACCTCATTGATCCCTCTCAGCAATAATATAGATCTAAACTAATTATTTAATAAAATTATTTACTAAACTATAAAAACAATCCATGGTATTGACTCATGGTATTCATGTGGAATGTGGTTTATCTTAAGGGGGAAATTAAGATGGCCTAATTCTAGATCTACCAAGAGCCAAGAGGGATCAAATGTCTTGATATGCAAACCTCATTGATCCCTCTCATCAATAATATAGATTTAAACTAATTATTTAGTAAAATTATATTTAAATGTTTATATCCATTATTCTTTTAAAAATTGTTTTAGGCCATTAGATTCTCAAGTTAAAGATTTATATATGTTTTTTATAATGTTAGTTTTTTTTTTCTAATAAGTTATTGAATTTAGGTTTTGGTGACTTTGTCAAATTACACACACAAAAAAAAAGAGTAAATTAAATAAAGAGATTGACATATTGTAATGAACATTTTAACTAGGTCAAATAAAAAATAAAATTAATACTAAAATATAAAAACAACCCATGGTATTGACTCATGGTATGCATGTGGAATGTGGTCTATGTAAAGGTGGAAATTAAGATGACCTAACTCTAGATCTATGAATAGCCAAGAGGGATCAAATGTCTTGATATGCAAACCTCATTGATTCCTCTCATCAATAATATAGATTTAAAACAATTATTTAATAAAATTATTTATTAAACTATAAAAACAACCCATGGTATTAACTCATAGTATTCATGTGGAGTGTGGTTTATCTAAAGGGGGAGATTAAGACGGTCTAACTCTAGATCTACCATGAGCCAAAAGGGATCAAATGTTTTGATATGAAAATCTCATTGATCCCTCTCATCAATAATATAGATCTAAAATAATTATTTAATAAAATTATTTTGAAATGTTTATAACCATTATTATTTTAAAATTTCACTTAATAATGTTCCTCTGGTTTTTTTAAGGGGTTCATAAACAAAACAAACAACAAGAAAGTCAACGTTGTGGTATAATAACTGATTTTTAAATCATTGTGACAAACAAAACAAAACATCACATTAGCTCACATAATATATATAATGCTATAAGGATCTAAGCTGATAACAAAGTTTTGAATCATCATAACTAGGTGAAAACCAAAACTAAGTTGTAGCCATAAGCAAAAAATCACAACAACTCATAGAATATATCCAAGGTTGCAATGAACCCCATACATTATGATGGATCTCATGGGAATTTTAGTGCACATACAACACCACCCTAATAATTCTATACTCTTGATAAATTTAGAATAACCTAGGATGTGTAAAATATTATAATAAGATAAACAAAACAGACAACAAGAAAGTCAAGATTGTGGAATAATAACTGATTTTTGAATCATTGTGACAAACGAAACATCACATTAACTCACATAATATATATAATTCTATAAGGATCTATGATTATAACAATGTTTTGAATCATGATAACTAGGTGAAAACCAAAACTAAGTTGTATCCACAAGCAAAAAATCACAACAACTCACAGAATATATCCAAGGTTGCAATGAACCCCATACATTGTGATGGTCCTAATGAGAATTTTAGTGCACATATAACACCGCCATAATAATTCTATACTCTTGATCAATTTAGAATAACCTAGGGTGTGTAAAATATTTTAATAAGATAAACAAAACAAACAACGAGAAAGTCAGTATTGTGGTATAATAACTTATTTTTGAATCACTGTGACAAACAAAACATCACATTAACTCACATAATATATATAATTCTATAAGGATGTAAGATTATAACAAAGTTTTGAATCATGATAACTAGGTGAAAACCAAAACTAAGTTATAGCCACAAGCAAAAAATCACAGCAACTCACAGAATAAATCCAAAGTTGCAATGAACCCCATACATTGTGATGGAACTCATGGGAATTTTAGTGCACATAGAATACCACCCTAATAATTATATATTCTTGATCAATTTAGAATAACCTAGGATGTGTAAAATATTTTATAAGGAACTAGATTTGTAATTATGAAATATAAAACTATAACTTAAATTTTTGAATTTACATTGTATTTTTTCTCTTATGTATATAGAAAAAGAATAACCCAAGTTTGGAGTTAAGAAAATAAACCATAGCATAAAGAACAATATCTCCTTTCAAAAATGTCCCCATATTAAAATGATATTCACTTTCTTGTATACCAAGACTATTGTTCTTCATATACAATTTCTGATAAGCATGCAATTGCCACTTAGGTATGTAAATGAACTTGAAGTAAACTCTATTTCTATTAATAAAAATTCTCTTTATTGACATCTATGCTAGATAGATTGTACTTGAATGTATTTCAAATATATTATTTGAGTTACGTGTTTGATTATTAATCACCAAAGGATTTTCACCCTCAATTTCCTATTTCAATATCTATAACAAAATTTGTATATATGTGAACATATTATGTTGGTTTACATGGAAGCAAAATTTTCCTTTCATTCTTTCATGATGACATGTTCTTTGCAACATCTTGTTTCTTCTAGGCTACTCTTTCCTATGTTATTGCCTTCTTATTTCTTATAGGCTACTCTTTCCTATGCTATTGCCTTACGACGTTTCTTTTGCAACATATGGTGCGATTGCTAGTTAGTAATATAGATCGACTATAGATCCACTATTCTAGGATCTAAAGTAACATGTATTATTATACATTTAATGTCTCCAAGATTAAAAGAAAGAATCATAGTGTGATTTGTGTTGTGTGAACAATATCTCACTCTCTCTCTATTTTGTAACATGGTATCATAGAGGGTTAAGCCCAAGCTCTCAAGAAAAGGGTTGTCATCATGCATTTTTAGAAGGGTTAATGCTTTGTACATAGAATAATTTATTGTGTGAAATATTTTTGTATCTTGTAGAGATAAGTGTGAGGATAATATATCTGAGTTTGAGCAAAATATATCATTGATGGTCTGATCATTTAGCTTATAAATTCATATTGGTGTTCTTTTTTATTGTGGGATTCGTTGTTTAAGGAGTTGTGACTGCAAGTTGTGAAGACTCTGTGATCTATATTTCTACATCTATGACGGGTATGATTTTGACTATTTTCATATTTTGAGGTGGGAATTCCTCTCGTAGTAGTTACCCACAACAAAGTTGGGTCGCATCAACACTGTACATCGCAAGTTATGGAGGGGTTACTGGGACATCGTGGTGGATTATTTGTGCTTCATTTTACCATATTTCAATCTAATTATCATGAAAAGATCGTGTGCTACCACCTTCCATGAGCTGCTTGTTGTTCTAGTCTTTGAATCACTACATCTATGCTTTGTACTTTGCACAATAAGGGATTCTTACATGCGTGATAGCTTCTTTACAGGTAGAATGGTGATATGCTAAATTTGTGCGATTTACAAGAACAAATTTTGATATTTCATCCTTGCTATTGTGCTTGTCGGGATTGATAAATCTTGTCGTGGAAGGTAAGAACGTACCAGGCATTGTCCAATCATCATGTCTTTGATGACGATGTTTTCCAATCAGATCCTTACAGTGGCATGTTGCACAAAAAATGTGATCTGCAAGTTTCACGTCAATGGTTATGCAGAGCATATGGAGTATTGATATCATTGGAGGGCGGGCATTGCACTAAGGTGAGAGTGAATAAAATATTTGAATATTTTATTCATCATTTATTCCATCGATTGTGCCTTGGAAGAGTTCAAATTTTGACTTTATTTTTATGGAAAATAAATTGTGTGGGGTTTAAATAAGAAATAAGGAGTTAGCTTTTAATGTCACCAAAGGAGTTAAAAAAAATTGTTGGTAGAGATTTTTTATGGTGCAGTTTTATTAACTTGTAGTATGCCATTAGACCAATTATTCATCAGATTAATGTGACTTGTCGTGCTCCAGGATCGTTAGTACATGTTATTTTATGTAAGGTCAAGGTGTAGAATTGTGTGTTGAAACAATTTTGTATCCAAAATGTTATCCTAGATAACTGATAAAGGTTGTGGAGGGTCGTGGATTCACAACTAGTGGCAATTCTATAGGATGGTTCAATATGTATCGAGACTAACCCGTTGCGCTCCGGGAGCTTGAGAAGCATCAATTTTGCAAAGGAACGATGGTTTGAAATGGTTATGTGTTAAATGGGTAAAGTGGGAAGCTCGAAAGTGTGGTGAAGAAAAGAGCAGAAACCGTGAGATTTCACAGTGGATATGAGTGCCAGTGATGACCATATTAGAAAAATATGAAAAAGAATCATTTGTTGTTGTAATGTGTGTTACATGTAAGCATTAAGGAAGAGTCTTGGAAGTAATGCTTCCATCTAATTTGTGTCATGTGTATTCCGAGCTGTCATGAGTTTTAATTGTGAGAGTTCCAAGGATAATAGTTGTACTAGCTATCTTTAGTAATCTAGATCCACTATTCTCGAATCTAGAAGTACCATGTATTCCTATATATGTAATGTCTCTAAAATCAATAAAATCATAATGCGATTTGTGCTCCGTGAACAATATCTCTCTATCTCTCTTCTTTTCTAACAAGATTAAGTTATAGCTACAATTCCCGTGATAATAAAAATATCATTGAAATATATTCTCCACTTTGTAGTATGAATCCCTACATTTAATATAATTTGTATCACCCATTTTTTTGAGAATGGACGAAAGATACTTGCCATGCACTCACATTCCCCTGTTGATTCACTTGGCATCATGGAAAGTTGATGCACCATGCCAATATTGTTATAGTAATAATACACCCTATATGGAGAGCTCATGGAAGATGGAGGAGGTGAGTTCTAGTCTACGTTGATTTAAATGAAGTAGGGCTATTCTAGTTACTAATAGCTAGTTGCAAGTCTAATATCCATGGACCGAATTGAAGCTACTACCAGCCACTTGGTCAAACAAATACAACGAAGTGACGAAAGAGGAGAGGGCTCGAGGAAATTACATCCCTCGATTTCCCTATGAGACTAAACATTTTTCATTAAGATCTAATTCCGTCCATTGATTTAAACAAAAGTTGAAATTCCACAAACCCACAACCACGGTGAGTTGAAATAGGTACGACAGTGTAATAAAAAATAAAATGAATTAAGATTGATCTAAGAAAATAAAAGAAAATCAGAGGATGTATTTTCTCTATTTAGTAAGAGAAAAAAATAAAAAAAAACTCTCATGATAGGAAAAACATGGGATTGAGCTGCAGATTAAAGGAAAAACTATAATACACATGCATCACAATAAAAATAGAAGGGCATTTCATGTCTAATGTTTTCGACGGTACTACATCCTAAAACTACAATACACATGTTGCAGCAAAAATAAGGAAAGGGCGCTCCAAGCCCTGCTAGTCCATATCACACGCAATATCATGAACGAAGGAGACTAGAGAAAAAATGCAAAGCAGTAAGATTTTTTACTTTGGTTGAGATGAAAAAATTCTACACTATACAATATCAGTTACCATATGGCACATATTTATAGAGGCTGGTACAGAAAGATTAAGAGCGTGGGATTATTATTATCACAAGTGTATTCATTTAACCAATAAATGTTAATAAAAAATCTTAATCCAAAAAGCAGTATGAAATTTGTATTCATTTAACCGTTACATGATAATAAAAAGAATTGATCCAGTAAAAGAAAATTAAAAGTTTACTGATTTAACTGTTAAATCGTAATAAAAAAGTATTAAACATTAATCAAAATTTGTAAGAAAACCTTGTGTGTGGCGTTAAATAAAATCGGTTATGTTGTTTATCTATGTGACATATTAAAATTTATGGGACATGCACAATCAATTACCATGTCATATAAATGGAGAAACGTTGATATTGGATTTATACTCGTGTGTAAAAGTTTGCATGCTTTGAAAGTGCATGATTAGTATTATTGCAACTTGCATGTGTGTTGAAATAATGGTGAAATGATAACAAAAATCTCTAAACTTAGTATGTAAAAAGCATAAAATAGCAGATATAGCAGATGTTGCAAAGGATACGTCATAAGGCATAACACTAATTAATGCTTCTTTGAAAACTACTGAAAGATAAATTAATATCAACAAAAGGCAAGGACATGCTACAATCAAATCGACAATGACATGATGCAATGAAATCTTACTACAATACTTCTTCCTTGAGCCTTACAAATCACGATACTTGTGTCAAAGTTAAAGCTTATCTGATTATGCCAATTATGCCAATGCCACGTAAAGAAAAAATAGATTGTGATTTGGTACCTTCCAATCAGAGGTATTTTTGGTACAATTCCTCCATATTTCTTCTTGATCACTTCCTCCTACTATAGACAACCTTAATCAGTACAAAGAAATTTTTTTATAGTTTGAAACACACATCTACAAAAGTCTATAAAACTTTTGTAAATAAATTTTGAATTTCTACATGAATTAAGATCTACCCTTGAATACAAATGCACATATCTCCAATCCAGAAATTGAACCCAAGAATAGCATGAACTACACCTTTCTTTTTTTTTTTTTTTTCTTTCTTTTCTTCTCCTTTTCCTTTTTTTTCTTTAGAAAATGCATCTTCAAATTACACATAGTGACCACTGTTGTCCCATGACAATTTACTGATTGGAAAGTCCAAAATATTTTATGACATCCATCGATGTGCTTCAAAGAAAAAATGGTTGTGCTTTCTGAAGTACAAGACATAGATATGAAGTCAAAGACATCTTATTATACACCATAAAATCAAGAAGATATTAAGTCAAACCATTCATAATATCCAAACCCTTCTCAAAATCTTTTGAAGCTAAACAAAATATACAATCTGACCGTTTATAGTGAATTAATAATTTCTCGCATGTGAACCCATAAAAATTTACACTCGTGGTCCCATCATGAATATGCAACATGGTATATTCTTTGTATATACAACGTAATTTGGTGCAGTCTAGGGTTCACAAGACATTTAGATTGAATATCAAGTCCAACACACTTAATATAAACTCATAATATATCATTTAGGCATTTCGAGATATTCACATCCATTACTAACCGGGAATATTCACATTCATTACCAATCGAGAAGACACTTCGCAAAAAATATCAAGAGAATCTCAAATACCGATCACCTTTTCCAATCAACTTGAAAAAGGATTTCCCTTTCTAAAATAAAAAAGAAAAAATGTCAACCTTTAAAGAAATTTATCTAAAGAAAGATGAACAAAGGTAAATCTCCAAATCATGAGAGAATTGAATTCCTACCAATGCAGAGAGATAGAACACTATTAATGTGGCCCTGGATGATTTAACTTGTGGAAACAATCTCTTGAGCCATTGTTGATATAAAATTGGGTTTCCTATTAGGAGTTGTTGCAAGAGATTCTCCCCATATTATAAGAGTTCCCTTCTCCTGAAAATTTGGATTCGACCTTTGAGAATGACCACGAAGCTTTTCTTTTTCTAGCTCAGTAACAATCATGTAACCTAGAATCGATGGAATGCATTGAGAAGCATGTCCAATATGCTCAGTTTTAATAGACCCAAATAAACTACATATTCTAGGTTCTTGCTTCTATAACAATATTTTTCCTATGTTCATGCCTTAATAGTAATGTATGCCTAATAATAAAATAATTGTGAGTTATACAAAACAAAGTATCTAAATGCCCTTACCATTTAAATAACATCCTCAATACTTGTACCACCCACCTAGGCATCCACTATAGACATCCTAGGTTATTCTTAATTGATCAAGAGTATATAATTTTTAGAGCTTTTCATGATTCAGAACTCAGTCATCATCTCAAATCATTGGAAGATTGGATATATCTTTCAGCTAATGTATTGTTTTGTTTTTCGCAATAATTCAAAACTCAATTATTATATCTCAATATTTAATTTCTTGATGTTTGTTTTGTATAAGAACAATTGGTTTTACACTATGATCTCCATAGAGTGCATAGGGATTTCAAAAATTGGAGAAAAACTTGAGTGGTTATTGTTAGAAATTGTTGTATAACGTGGAAAATTTGGATGGTCACTAGGCAATATGGATGCCATAATAGATATGTATTTTTAATTTTCAAAGTTAATCTAGATACCAAAATTACAAAGTTAATCGATTTTGGGGTTGATCCTCCAACAAGAGGAATCTAAGGATGTCACTGTATGATAAAAAATAAGGATAAGGATCTTATCTATTACTGTGAATAGATATGTGTGATTAAAAAATTCTAAAGTTTAATCTCTTTCAAAGTTCCTTCTTATGTTTATGATGTGTTGCAATCCATGCTATTGGTTATAGATAGAGGAAACTTGTAGTCAATATGGAACCAAAAGATATTCACTATTTCTAATAATGTAATAATGTTAATTAATTTTTGAGATAATTTATAAAAATATAAAATTACTAATTAATTCTTTGTATGGTATAACACTTCAACAATGTTAAAAAAAAAAAAAACTAAAATAGTTAATAAAGTATTGTCTCATAACAATATCAAATTGTTTTGTTAAAATTGTAAAAAAAATAATTAAATTATAATATCCATAACTAATATATTAAAATACTTAAATACATCATTTTACACCAAAGTTGATGATAGTCTCTTTGTATGCATTTCTTTTTTGAAAAAAAATTAAGAACGGCGAAATTTCTTGATATTGATAGTTTGATAGAAGTGCGATTCCATGAGAAAAGGGTACAAGAGCATTGTCATCAAATTTAGTGTGTGGGACCTATTTCTTATTGTGTAACCCTTAAAACTCAGCATTTGTAATAACCAAATTAGCTTGAATTTTATAGAATAAATGTAGTGTGCAAGATTTTCAAAATATAAAATTACTAAATTTCTTTTTATAATTTATTATTTTAAAAAATGATGAAAAAAGAAACTAAAATATTGAATAAAGTACTGTTAATAATAATATATCTTTCGTTAAAATTGTAAAAAGAAATAATTAAAATATAATATCTATAATCTATAAAGTAAAATACCTAATCACATAATCTTAAATCAATTTCTTTTAAAAAAAAAAAAAAATTTAAAAAACTAATAACATAGAATTTATTTAAGTATCCAATTCTTGTAATGAGATATAATCATAGAAGGTCCAAAAAGTGAATCAATGCTTCATGTATAAAAAATTGTATAGAATCTCTTGTTAAGTAAAAACCATCTTACTGTTCCCTTAACCACTTGAGAAGCTAGATTTGGAAGTAATATAGAATAAATTTGAAATGAACTCCACTTCCGGTAATATAGAACAAATTTGAAATAAACTCATGAGTTTTCTTTCCATGGCAGAACCAACAGGAAGATATTTGTATTTGTATAACTATAACATTAAAAATTGTCCGAAATGTTCAGTATATAAATCGAGAATAAAGTAAAACTATTGAGCAAATAGATCTATAATAAATTAAATACAAACCTCTAACCCTACACAACTCCAAAATAGCAATGAAGATAAAAGATATCTAATACATTTTTTTCTCTACATTTTGGATTTTCTGGAATTAAATTGTACATACAATTTTTAAAACATCCAAAAATTTAAGAGCATAATCATTAAAAAAAAAACGCATGCATATTCTAGCGACAAATTTCTATTCAAGCCAGTTATGACAACAACTTGAAAACACTTATTAAATCTGCAAACTAAGGAATTTGGAAGTATTCCAGGTAGGTGTCTGACTGGAGTTCTGTATATAATTCATTGGTGGTATGGTAGAAAGCCTGGTAGTAGCTATGTGTAAGCCAAGACTAAAAATAATGGCCGAAAATTACATTCAAAGGGAGTATTTTCTCAAAAGATTACTATACGACTACTCCAGATTACTATACGAAAACGTTTTGGTTGACGATTCAGATTTTCAGAATCTAGATCTTTGTGATCATCTAAGTAAGGGACTAATTTCAATAAAAAGGAATTATTTTTCTGAGATCCTTTTGCTGGTTTGTCCCACCGATGGGTCTACGTCCATCTCTCAATTCCGCATTTATCATGGGGATTTTGACTTAATTATAGTAATAAGAAATTAATCTGGAAAATGAACGTGTAATGTAAGAGAACTTTCAATTAAAGAAAGAACTTCCAATTAAACAAAGATGAAAATGTGGGCGCTTCAAATCAAACGAACTTTACATTTCAGAGCAAGAAAAACCCAAGGAAAAAAAAAATGTATTATAGCACTTTGAGCCAATGGATGTTGGTAAATAAATACCTGAGTTTCGTATTATAAAACTCAGATAAATATTATAAAATATTGGGAAGTTTTGTTGCTAGATTTTTGTGAATGGATAACTTTAAGTAAATATTTTTGCACTTTAACCATTTTAGAAATTGTAAGTATAGTATGCTAACACTTGTTTTATTAGGGATATCCTTTCATTAATAAAATTGTTATTAATTTTAATTAAAAAATAAAATATTATCAAAATCATTATCAACATTGTAAAAAAATTTGTTCTATAAGATTATGACTCCACGAGCTTATCACTCCACGCTCAGTCCTTTCATTAATAAATTTGTTATTAATTTCAATTAAGAAAAATATTATCAAAATCATTATCAACATTGTAAAAAAAAATGTTCTACAACCTTATGACTCCACCACGCTGGGCTAGGGCTTGCTCCCAACCACGGGGATAACTAGACGGATAGAAATTTTTTGTTATATCAACTTATGCTTTCATGTCGGATGGGTTTGTTCTTCTTAATGTGTGGTTTAAAGATATCAGATCAGTGGCCACCACACCAATCACTTCTCTAAGAGTAGAGAGCACTCTCATTAAGGAAATACTTTAAATATTTGAACTTGACCATTTGAATAGCTTTATCAATTGAGTTAACCAAGAGATTTCTAAAGTTTCATTTGATTTGTTAACCAGATTCTAGTAAATAAAAGTAAAATCTGAATAAAATAATTGAAATTTAACCTAATATATTATTTTGGTTAAATATATTAAATAATTTTCAATTTTATAATGTTGAATTTTATTAATTATTTTTAATTTATTACCATTTTTTAAAGTAGCATTTATTTTTTATATTATTGAATATAATTTTGTTGATTTTATTAAGAACTCTTAATAAATCATGGGAGGCGGATTGGCAATTGGTATCTCAAGCGACGCTGTTTTGGTGTTACTCAATATAGAGATGGCGAACAATATGGGCTCGAGAGATCATCATCCCATGAAATCTTATGTGGATGCGATTTATGGAGTGCTTAAAACAATATGGGCTCCAGAGATCATCATCCCATGACATCTCATGTGGATGTGATTTATGGAGTGCTTAAAACAAGCGAGCTTGTCTTTGTTTCAAGGCTGTCTTTGTTTCAAGGCTAGGCTGAGTATTATGTTTCTGATTATGGTTTTTCCAGTAATCACTTTTTTTTAATGTGGGATGAAGAAATTCAAAATTTTGTTTTATCTACATATTGCTGTATGAACATGTGAACTTTACGATGTTGAATGTTTTTTCTAGTTTGTTAGTTATCTTTATAGGCTCATACTATGCTGAGATAATACATTGCTATAATTTATCCAACTTTAAATATGATATATTTGGAATGCATTGTAGACAACATTTTTTTCCTTCAAAAAAAATATAACCTAATTTAATGTTCTGACTGCACAAATATTAAAAATTGTATTTGAGCAAAGTAGAACAAGAGTGCTCGCCCAAATACAAATCCGAAAACCATGCATTGCCTTGGCGTGTGGAGATCAAGAGTGCTGGCTCAAATACAAATCCGAAAACCATAGACTTGCTTTGCCTGGGTGTGTGGTACGTTCTGGCACTACAAAATTCTAGGGCATCATTAGAAGTCTTTTATCAATGCTCTAATGATATTCATCAAATCAATATTTATTACAAGACATATGGAGTGAAGCACCATTTCAGTAGACAATGCAGCATTCGAAACAAGTAATGTGAGGTTTTTAAATCCAGCATTGATTGAGGTGTCTTTGTCTATAAAATTTTTATTATGTTTTTTTGTTTCTTTTCTTAGATTTATGATATTTTCTTTTATAACAATCTTTAACATGATGTTTTGGTTTTCTAGAATAATAATAATCATCATTTCTCTTATCAAGAAATAGAAATGTAGATAGTGCCATACCTTTTTGCTTTGTTTGAAACTTTCCTTTCTTTTTTTGTCTCATTGCTTACCTTTGTATTATTGCCTACTCTTGGCTACCAACTAAAAATATGAACTGTTTGAGCCCAAATTGAAGTTCTTTATCCTCTCTTCCTCTTGTAGAACAATACATATCAATTCATCAAAAGTAGGAGGTTTTTCTCTAGCTTATTACCTGAAAAAAAATTGATAATCTTGCACTAAGCCATTTAATGTGATGGTGACCAGTATTGGACACATTTTCACCAATGTCTCCTAACTTATGACTTAGCTCCTTGACCCCGGAAATGGAATTTCTTATACTTTCATTGGCCTCCATTTTAATTGACAAAATCTTGGTGTTCAAGAACAAAATACGGTTGGTATTAGATGTTTCATATAAGATTTTGAGAACATATCATGTTTCTTTGGATGTTTAACAATCCCAATATGAGGAATCATGGTGTCCTTAACATACATTCGTAACAACATATTTTTTTTTAGTTTCTCGTTTTTCCCCATCTTAAATGGCTGCAGTAGGTTTGAGCTCTACCCCACTCACTATGGGCCAAAAAATATTTCCCTCTAAAACTATTAATACCTTGAATTTCTAATTTGCATAATTTTCTCCATCAATTCTTGTGGACTCATTCAAATAAGTTTAGGCCAAAGAAATTGACATAACCACAAAGAAATTATTCCTAATAAATAAAATGCAACCAAATCAATCAAATCTACACCCAAATTCACTAGATCCAAAACCAAATCCACAAAATCTAAAAAAAAATCAAAACTTACTCTAGCTTCAAATAAAAAATAAAAAATAAAAAAATATTAATAAATACTTCTTATTTCTCCTCTTCACCTAATCAAGACTCACTCCCACTTGAAATAAAAAACAATGCCAACTATAAATACTTCTTATTTCTCCTTTTTTTTCACGAAAAAATAAAAGCGTCCAAGATTCATCCACAATTTTTCTACAAACCAAAAATAAAATAAATTTAAAGAAATGTCTTTGACGTGGCTCCTTATTACTCCAATTTAAAACCTCCATGCTTCATCCACAATTTTTCCTCAAACCAAAAATAGAATAAATTTAAAGAAATGTCTCTCACGTGGCTCCTTATTACTCCAATTTAATTATCCATATGAAATTGACCTCAACACAGTTGCCAGAATAGTGGTGAATAAAATATCCGCCTTCACATGAATTGTAATTCAAGATTTCCAACACACAATGCAACTGCTCGTTTGGTTAAAAAAAATAACACGTCAAATTCATTGATATGATGCTTTCACACCCTAAAAATATACTCCGCTTGCAGTGACTGAACAACCCGTCTGCCTCTAGGTAGTGGCTCTTCAAGAGACCAAATAATGCAACAAATATCCTCTTGAACAAAATGCAAACACTAACAAATATTTACTAGCAGTAGGCAAAAAAAAATGATCGCAGAGCCCTCACAAATCCGGGCCTTCTTTCTCTCAGATCTGAAGCCTCTCTAGATCTTCCCCTTTGGCTCCGATAACAAATTAGAGGATCAGAAAGATGCATAAGAATAAAACCAAATATCATTGATCAAATAGATTGGACAACTCGTACGTTATATAAACACAAAAACTTCTTGGACAATATAGATTCAAATAATTTGAAATAACAACTCGTAATGAAAAATTACGAAGACACAACTCATAACCTATAAACCGAAACTATGAGAACACTACTCGATAACTCTCTCTAGACTCCCTCACCATTTCAACATTATTCCAACATAAAATGCATAATAGATAATATTGCAAATGTATTGATCCAATAGTTGGATGATAATAATAATCCCTAGTATCTAAAAGCGTCAAAAGCCGTTTTTCTACGTCGAATCAATTCAAAAGCGTTTTGTTCTTATATACCTATTATTAATTGGCTTATTAAAACTATGTGAGACCTTTTATATATATATATATATATATATATATATCAGTGTAATTTGATTATCTCACATTCGAGTTTCTCAAAGAAACCTATCACGGGATCGATGATCATTTATTTGATTTAATCATAATGTTGATTGAAGTAAATAATTTATTTTCTCGTCTAATTATTGTAGCTTCTTGGATGCTCATGTCTCTAATTAGTGTGGTTGCCTTTTTCATGCAACCTCTTACGGATTGGTTTGTAAATATGATTACTGGAGCTTGTTGTTTCGTTGGATGTGCCCCATTAATCCAATAGGATTACACGGCAGAAGTCATGGCATTAATTTCCAACCCACCATTATACTGTTTAGTACAGGTATATATGATGTAACTTGCCATTGTAGCTTTTGATATCGATATATATTTACTGAGATATGGTGAATACACAAAATTAAAAATAAATTTAACATATCACCTATTACATCCCACATTAAATTGCGAATCATGAATGGACTTATAATACTGAATAAATGAGATCAAGTAACTTAACTAGTATTTAAAAACAAAGAATGCAGACAAAGTTATTATCATGACAATTATAAAAATACATGT
This sequence comes from Pinus albicaulis, assembly GCA_034641835.2. Lineage (NCBI taxonomy): Eukaryota > Viridiplantae > Streptophyta > Pinopsida > Pinales > Pinaceae > Pinus > Pinus albicaulis. Next base: position 148,481 of record JAXQQM020081033.1, on the reverse strand, counting down.
TACAATGAATAAATGAGATCAGATAACTTATCTAGTATTTAAAAACAAAAAAATGCAGACAAGATTATTAACATGGAAATTATAAAAATACATGTTGCAATGGATACATCATCATTTTCTAAAGACTCAACCAATAAAGCTTAAAAAGTAAAGTTTTACCGTGACGGGTTTAAATTTACCAACCAATAAAGCTTAAAAAGTAAAGTTTTACCGTGACGGGTTTAAATTTACCATGGGTACATAACACTTAACTTAAAAATATCATAGTTTAATTTATGTTATTGTTAAATTGTTTGATTTAAAAGTTGATTCGATATATTATTATACAAGGTTGTATAGCTAGTGTTCTTGCAGCTTAATTATAAAAGTTTTAAAGGTATGAATTAATTTCAACATTTTAACAAGAGCTACAAAGTATGTATTATCACTTAGTTTAAATATAGTTAAAAATATTTCTATAATAAAAAATAATACATTTTTATTTGTATCATTAGGTAGCTCAATTGGTGATTACGTTCTTATGAAGTACTACGGAAACAATGAGGTTTAAACATTCGTGGGCCAAAACCAACAAAGAAAATAAGCACTCTAAATTCATAAAATTTATATATGTAATTACTTAGACACATCAATTAAGAAAACATGTTATGGATTCCTTACATTGAAAATTTGTTCTTATTTTCTCTATGTAAGAATTAATAAGACATTGTAGAATTGTTAAAATAATTTTTTTAAGAATCTTTTAATATCAATTTTATTTTATATCTATTTGGATAGTGATAGACAAATTTTTGCATTTTTTGTGTATGGTAGGATGTTTCCATAGGCAGAGGACATTTCTATGCACTACAAGAAGAAGGGTCATTTAGCCACACATTAGCACCACAATTTGTAAAAGATTTGAGAAATCTTTAATTTTCAAATAGTGGTGCAAAAGTGGTGATAATGTTGTTTGGTGCAAAAATGGAGTTAATAAAAAATATTAAATTTGGCGTTAAATGCATATGTTGCATTCCATGGTGTCTGGTGAAAACCGCCAAAAGCCAATCTGATGTGGATCAAGATGTTGTGATGTAAAGCACTAAAACAAATTTTACAAAAATTAAAAAATTATCATAAAAATATCATAATAATAATAAATTGCATATGGTGCAAAGCACCATAAAATAAAAAATGGTGCAATTTTTTTTTTTATTATTATTATAATAAAATTGTATATGGTGCAAAGCACCATAAAATATGAAATGGTGCAAAAAAAAAATATCCTCCTTTATTTAGAAAGGTTATATATTGCATGTGGTGAGTATCCTGGGAAGAGTTTGATTTTATTACCAAAGAGAACATTTTGACCATTTTCTTATGCTTAAATCCAATTACCATAAATATATTTAATTAATATCAAATGTATTAACACAATTGAAGTATCTCATAGTTACATCCAAAAATTTTAATTCATTGTGTACAATAAGACTATGGTAGCTTTTTGTGTGCTTGGCTACATTATGGCAAGTATCAATTACAAGTAATGGAAGAGTCTATCCATTGAAACATTCACATGATTCCAATTTGTTGGGCATAATAAATTTACATAATATAAGCAGTGTCATTTCAATTCCAAGCCTCACAGAATTTTGTTTGAGTGAAAACTTGAAGATGGCATGATATTTCAAAAACTTTTGTTTTTCTCATCTATTACATACCTTTCTAGTTATGAAAAAAAATATTAAATGGATATATTTCATGTTAAATGAATAATTATAAAGTAATAACAATATATACATATGTTAAAATTGTAAGTATATTATACAACAACCAAAAAGATGAGTATATAAAAAGAGATAATTTAATTAATGAAAATAAATGTTTTACATATGTTCCAACATTTATTATCAAAAAATCACTTTTCATTTATTAATATAATGAAATGTCTTAGGTCTTGAAATTTGTTTATTATGAGATATGAAAAAAATAAAACTGATAATTCCTTTGAAATCATTTGTATTGCTTATCCTTAAAAGAAATTTTTTCTCTGTCTGCATGGAAAAATCATAAAAAAAAAATTATAAACATAAGTTTGTGAATAAAAACACATAAATGAAATAAATGGAGAAAAACACAAACAATAACTTTAATTGAATTGAAATAAGCCATAAAAAGTGTGTGTATTTAATGGTATTTCATAACTAAAGTGTCCTATTGATATAAAAAATAACTGAAGTGAACTAACGAAACATATTGTAAGGTTGAAGCATGATTCAATGTTCAGCTTCATCTTCTCTTTCATCATGTTGATCAGTTACCTAAGACACATATAAGATAAGATCTGTTGGAGTTAATGCTTACATTCCATATTTTAGAAATTGGTTTGTGATGGTTGAGAAATTCTCTCAACCTCTCTCTCTAAATTAGGAATAAGTTGGATCTCAAAAACTCTATTTAATAGATTAATCAGAATGTAAATTCGTGTGTGTGTGTGTGTGTGCACATACACCATTTGTGCATAATATGATTGTGTTTATGTAATTATGTGATTTTCAGTAATTTCTATCATGGTATCGGAGCACAGGATCAGAGGCCTGTGTCTTGTGAGTCTAAGTCTTTGGAGAGTGCAAATTAATTTCCTGTGTTGTGTCTAGCATGGAGCCTAAAAAAACAAAGAAGCCTCAGTATGGAAAGCGGTACCGTTAAATTGTTATCTCTACAAGTGGAGATTTCGCACTCGGAGACCAGATCGGACTACTAGTCGATCATCCCTTTCGATGAATTCGAATTCATGCAACAGAGAAAGTGAAGATTGGATGTCTTTGGCGTTAACTTAGATTTCAAAATTACATTTTAGTTTTCACGTCCCACAATTTTCCAGTGCAAACAGGTACGAGATTAAAAATGTTAGGCGGAAAGTCAAATTCCAGGCCTGGTCCCATGTGAAGAAATAATCAATATGTCCACTGTCGTTTGTGTTAGCTACATGTGTATTGAAGTCGACATCACTGATCTCCTGTCTTTTGTCCGAATTACAAGAATTTAATACTTGTAATTCTTTGCGCTGGACTTTCAATGCTGACGTGCTTCGGACAACTAGATAGAAAAACAACAGCAAACTTTTAGAACGTGTGATTGGGAATTATTTATAATTGTGGGGTATAATTATGGCAATGATCCGTCTGTAGTCCTAATGAGCTACGGTGTATTTTGGTCAGAGATCAGCGCAATCTATTATGCAGTATTTAGTGCCGGTTTTCAGATTGTTGCACAGAGCAAGTCCCTGTACGCTCGACATTGGCCAGAGCGATATTTTGCATGCCCTACGAAACTGACAGACAACCTATTCGCAGCGTCTTTTTTGTATATGAGTCTAAAAGTCAAGAAAATTATTAAGGCATTTTTTTTTTTTTTAGGCCGATGTTATCTTGCAATATCTCTGACTTCTCGGAAGGAGACTCCATTTCAATCGTAGTTCAAATTCCCAGCTATCGGAAAAAGTGGCATGGAGGAAAAGTTCAAGTTGTGGGTAGTGATACATTCTCTTGCTAACTCCGAGGTTACCACCAAGAACTTCGAAGCCGAATCAGAGGAGAATGATGTGTTCATAGCGCTGAGCCAGAGTTATAATTATTTTTTTTATTAATATATATTAGTTTTTTGTAAATTAAGTTATGGTGAGTTTCATAGAAAGGTTATTTTGCAAAAAATATTCTAGATACATTCCGTATTTAGACGGCTTTTCTAGATAACTGGCGAGTACAGCGGTTAGCACCCATGTATCTCGGTGGATGGGAGCTCGTCCATAGAATGACTAGGAGTTCAGTGATTGCAATCAATTGTTTTCGAAGAGATCAAGTGGCAGTAAGGCTCAATATGGATGGTTGTCCAGATAGTATGGCAGTTGCGGATCTAGGGAAGGATCCCTCGTTAGTGGTAGAGGTGGAAGTGGTCTCCTAATGAGGTTATGCGACAGATTGGGATGTTTTTCAGTAATTGACTTCGGGAGGTCCTTGATTCGGGAGTTGAGGAAGCGAACTCGGGAATCCAACTTGCCAACTACACCTTTTTGAGGGTTACGAGGCAACTTGATGGAGCATCTACTGATAATCTTGATTATTTTGTTATTTTTGAGTGAATGCAATAAATTCATGTAATGTAATCATTAAGGGGGGATGTTGGAGTTAATTCTTACATTCCATATTTGAGAAATTGGTTTGTGATGGTTGAGAAATTCTCTCAACCTCTCTCTAAATTAGGAATAAGTTGGATCTCAAAAACTCTATTTAATAGAGTAATCAGAATGTAAATTCGTGTGTGTGTGTGTGTGTGTGCACATACACCATTTGTGCATAATATGATTGTGTTTCTGTAATTATGTGATTTTCAGTAATTTCTGTCAAGATCAACACAACTATAAATTGTATTAATTGAAACTTTCATTTGCATATACTTCTTTCATATTATAAAAATTTACCTAGAACAAAAAAATTATACGTAAAAAAATACCTCTTAATCTATAATAGGATTAAATCCATTTTTAATACTTTGATGAATGAGAGAAAATACACCGTAGCATGAAGAAAAATCTTTATCATCTTTAGACATTTTAGTATTGAGGACCTGCAACTATATTTTAAATAACAATGAAATAGTTAGAAATTTGATTATATAAAAAATAAATTTTCGTTGAGAAGCATAGTAGTGTATTAAGCTTACAAATTTTTCCCGTGCAAATAACATGCCACCATTTCCAAAATGATGGCGTGTGGACAACCTAGAGGCTCGTACAGTATGTGCATATTTGTCTTTTCCAACAAAAGTTCCATTTTTCATTTTTTCTTAATAGAAATCTCATCTAATAATCTCTTCCACACTCCTTCTCCTATGAAGTGTGGCTTGACTACATTTTTCTTTCTTACCAATTCTCCTCTCAAGGCATTCCTAGTATTTTTAATATATTCAGCAACACTATGAAGAATTTTTTTTGGAGGTACAATTGCCAATACTTTATGCATAAGAGATAATAACTCATCCTTCTTAGATTTATCTGTGAAATACACATAGAAAAAAATTAATCCATATAAAAAATCTTAAGGTTTGTAGTATCATAGTAATGAAATTTAGGGAATGTAACACTCAGTAAAATATATTTTCTTTTAATATGAAACATGAAACATTAAGTATATAGTTTATACTACATAAATTAAGTATGCAATTTATGAAAAAGCATAGTATGTGTTTTACTTTGACGATGAAAATCTTTAGTAATTGTAGGACCAAATAATCTCAATGCTTCACGGTGAAGTATGTCTCTCCATGTTCTCCCACCTTCATCATTTAACACTTGCCATTTTTCATTTAATTTGATTGTGAATGGCATACCATTAGTTGCCTCTCCTTTAAGATATTCATTTGGATATTTTAAGAGAGGTTGAAAAGATACATCAATAGATGGTATAGTTTGTTCATCTGATGGAGGAGATTGATTTTGTTGTCCATTGGTGTTAGTGTCTTCTTTGAGAACATTGATTTTACTCCTAAACATTGCGATATAATATATTATTAATAATCATATGTTATGCTATTCGAAAGACAGAGTATACCCCTATGGCTATCTCTTCTGAATTTCCACTTTGTAATATCTGCAACTTTTCTGAAAGTGTATTGAAAACAATAGGCTAAAAACTTAAAAGGGATCTTGAACAAAAGAAATGGTTTAATTCCTATGATATCCAAATTGGTGTATTGGACATTTGCAACTTCATTGTGTATCAATGCCATTACATTTATCTTATTTCTGGTAAAAGACAAGTCATTGTGGCAGTTTTTGGTAATAGACAAGTCACTGTATCAATGCCATGAGAAAAATGTATGTTATTCCCATGCATACAATCTTATCCATCTCATTTTTATTTCCCAAACAAAAATGAACATTATGTAATCCTTATGTGAAACTGTGGATCATTATGTACTCCTTCCAACTACCCACTAACCCTTTTAACATGATCCCCTCTCTCTCTATATATATATATTTATATTCCAACTTATGTCAATTATGTGACCTCCACCAGAGTAGGTATATTTGCTACCTTAACACAATCACCAATTCCCTTGGATAGTGTTTGATCACTATGTTGTACACTAGATAGTCATAAGAACTAATTTCCAAGGTAGTACCCTCCCTGCTGGTCACATCCAACAATCCTTTTCTGCTAGCTGTTGTGAAAAGAAAACTCTCAAAATGCAAAGGCAATTTAAGGGATAACAAATAGCATGGTAGGATTTTAGTTCATTTTGACCAATAATCATGTTAATGTTTGAGCACTTGTTTATGACATTTTATTGATTTTTTTAATCAATTATACAATTAAATAGTCTGCATCACTCTTCCGGCTTGATTGAATGTAGCACCAATATCTTCTTTACAGATATTTGACGTCAGCCATTTATCGTTGCTCCACTTTTGCACATGCATGAGTGAAAGGAATTTTATAATGGATAGCCCATCTTCTCCCATGTTATTTGGAGCACTTGTTGAGCCTTTTGACTCTTTTGCAAAAATTACAAAAAGAGTGTGAAATTAGGTATCTTAGTTTGCAGGATTGGATCATCTTCTTTTCTTTTCTTTTTGTCTATCTATGACACTTGCCTCTAGCTTCACCAGAAAACTCTGAGCTTCAACATGGTCATTACCCTCTTCTATACCATTTTCTTGACACCATGTTGGGATTTGAATTCCCTCCATGACAACTTGGACATATGCCTCTCATTAATAAAATTATAAAGGTGTTATTTCATTTATGTAATATGTTTCCAAATATGCAACTTAGTTCATCAGAGGAAGAAGAAAAAGTGCAGAAATAAAAGTACTAATAAAGAAAAAGGGAGAACCTAATAAATTTGCCTTGTTCCGAGATGAATAAATTCACTATTAAGACCTTATAAAAGAATCAGAGAAAAAAATATACCATGACATGAACAAGATATTTAACAGCATAACTAAACCATACATCAATGTAGAACAATACCTTGGCAACATTAGCAGCCACGAAGACTATACAAGGCATTTATATTGAAATTAATGTATGTTATCTTGCATTAGAGGAATTTGATTTAAAGCATGTACAAATATCATCATTTTTGTTTCAGACTAAAGCTTTCAACAAAGCTAAAAGCATTTCCTGTTGATGTTTGCAAGGATCTGAGATTAAGATCTTATGCAATTGGTGAATCTTGAATGGATCCTTATACTGCAGTTTAACTCAACTGTCTGTCACTAGTATGGCTAGAAGATCATTGTTATGGAAGGAAATATGTATAGAAATCATGCCAGACTAATCAGATTGATAGTCGACAAATGAAGTGTTATGGTTGTTCTCATCTTGTAGCTGAAGGGAGATGCTATCAGTTCTAGATTCTGCATGTATCTCATTTCCAGACTGTAGCCTTTTGGAGTTTCATTTTCATGAGATTAAATGCTATTTCTATGGCATATTGCTAACATGCAGGGCACTTGTTCATAGAATGAGGATTTTTTCCTCATTAGAGGTTGATTTTTGGTCCTATAGCGTATTCTTAGCAGCAACGATCCCATGTTTGGAGGATTGGTTTGAGTATGCTATACACTGCATATGAAGCGTAAATACATTATTTAAACTAGCAGATGAGGTGTTGAGTTTATGTTATTCTATTGGACATATTTGCGTACATAAGGATCACTTCTATTGAAGACACAGTGTGCTCATGCTGTGTTTTAACCCAACATGCAAAGAGAGATAAGGGACAACTCTGAAAATAAATTTTTTTAATTCTCACCATCACATGAGGGCACACTCCTGAGGTACTATTTTTTGGTCTTGATTTCCTACATGTATCATTATAGTAGGGTGCAGCTGTGGGGTGATGTCCTTTGCTTGGTTTAGCACTGAACTTAGCATGCATATTTACAGACAAAGGAGAACTATCTTGAGTGCTTAAAATGACACCATTTTTTGTTCTAAGAACCAAAGGTGATTTTGATTAGATCCTGCATGTATATGCTACTGATTTTAAGAGTGAAATTTCCAAATGAAATTAAATCTAGTGTTGCCATGAGGAGATGTGTTAGAAAATGGCAGCCACGAAGATTATATCTAAATGCCCTGTATAGTCTTTGTGGCTGGCATTTAGATTGAATTTATTTCTCCTTGCTCGACATCACTTATAAGTCTCTATGCCCCTAGAATTCAAATCCTTTCACTACAATATAGCTCTGCCCTTTTTGTTCCCAACCAGTGCTCATATCGTTCACTATTCTTGACGCATATAACCTATAAATCTACATCCCAGAAAACATATACCCATTCATAATTACAAGTTCAGAAACAAACAATGCACAATATGAAGTTAATATCAATAGCTAATGTACATCAGGCACACCACTGAAACCTGTAAGACCCCCACAAAATTTTCTGACACTCATGCTGCTCCTCCAAACCACCTATTACTTAACGTTGATTATGAAAGCAAGAATTTGACTCACTTTCCCAAAAACATTTCTTGTTTTAATCAAATTATAAAAGTTTTGTTTCATGGTTGTAATATGTTTCCAAATCTACAACTTATTTCATCAAAGGAAGAAGAACAAGTGCAGAAATAAAACTTCTAATAAAGAAAAAGGGAGAACCTAATCAATTTGCTCTGTTCCCAGATAAATAAATTCATTATTAAGGCCTTATAAAAGCACCAGAGAGAAAAATCTACAATGAAATGAACAAAAAATTGAAGATCATAAATAAACCATACATCAATGTAGATCAATACCTTGGTAGCATTGGAAGCCATGAAGACTGTATAGGACATTTAGATTGAAATTAATGCATGTTGTCTTGCATTAGCAGAATTTGATTTGAAGCATGTACAAAGACTATCATTTTTGTTTCAGACTAAATCTTTCAACAAAGCTAAAAGCATTTGTTGTTGATGTTTGCAAGGATCTGAGATTAAGATCTTATGCAATTGGTGAATCTGGAATGGATCCTTGTACTACAGTTTAACTCAACTATCCGTCACTAGTATGTCTGGAAGATCATTTCTATGGAAGGAAATATGCATAGAAATCATGGCAGACTAATCAGATTGATAGTCAACAAATGAAGTGCTATGGCTATTCTCATCTTGTAGCTGAAGGGAGATGCTATCAGTTCTAGGCTGTCCATGTATCTTATTTCCAAACTATAGCCTTTTGGAGTTTCATTTGCATGAGATTAAATGCTATTTCTATGGGATGATGCTAACATGCACAGAAATTATTCATAGAATGAGGATGTTTTCCTCATTAGAGGTTTATTTTTGGTCCTGTAGCATATTCTCAGCAGCAAGGATCCCCTATTTGGAGGATTGGTTTGGGTATGCTATACACTGGATATGAAGCATAAATACATTATTTAAACTAGAAGATGAGGGTGTTGAGTTTATGTTATTCTATTGGACATATTTACATACATAAGGAGTAGTCAAAGTGGCATTTCTTTGGATTTGTAGCCTTGCATGAGACAACAAAGAGTAAATGCAATGTCGAAGTACTAAAACAAGTCCTTTAACAATATTGAAAACCACAAAAGGTAGAAAAAGAAAGAAGCATAACTAAATGTCTAGCTAAGGTATATCTTATCAGTCTATCTAGAATACAAAATTTAAGAGCACTAATATAGTAGGGAGGCGAGAGACTAGAGAAATTGGTGTTGATAGAGAGAGAGAGAGGATGTTAGGGCCTGCTAGTACTGATTTCCTAGGCAGGGGTCTTGACCATTGTAAAATGGTTGATGATGTCGTCTGGGGGCTAACTGGGGCTGAGGGGTCCTAGCTGTCGATAATGGGGAAGTGTGGGAGCAAGGCAGCCCCACATTTTTTCCATCCAAGTTTGCCCCACTTTCTTACCATACAAGGTTGAAGGAAAGAAATTATGGAGAGAACCCTAATTTTTTAGCTGAATATGGGGAGCTAAGTTGAATTCAGCACCCCAGGGAACTGTCAAAGCAGAACTATCTCAGCTAGGTAAAGCATTTCTATCATGAAGTTTCAACAATGCTTGTAACATGACCTCTTCTTCTCCTAGAGAAGTTCCAAAGTTGGAGTGCTTGGTCTATCACAATTGAACTCTTGAGTCAAACCAACTCAATATCAAATCATAAAATTCAGAGTTTCCTCTCATGCACATTGTGCATTGGTGATATTCCTTATAATATGTAGCCCAATATAAAAAAATGTTGAGCTCTAAATTTCCAAAAAATTTCTAAGAGTTGTGGATTTTTATATCCAAAATTAATGAGGGTTGAGGATGGTGCCTTCGAAATATTCTCCGAGGGCTATGAATTTATTCATCTGTTGGAGTTTTTCTTAGGGATTGGTTTAACAATATGTCCCAAATAGAAATGAACCTACCCTTAAATTGCGAACATGGTTATCTCACAAAAGTACGATATTCCGTCTTGGACTTTAGTGATGGGGTAAAATATGGCCTCTTGGTATCCCTCAATGAGCATAATTTCAAGAATCTCTGACCTATTTCAATGAAAACATATATAGCTCACCTTTGATTCACCAAGATTTGTGTGAGATGAATTATGTGTTATTCCAGGGACTTCTAATCAATGGTCAATTCTCGGGACCACAGATTGATAGTGTTACCAATGATAACATTGTTGTGAATGTGTTTAACAACTTGGATTGAGCTTTCTTAATATCTTGGTAATCTCTTTTTGTTCTCTCTGTGTATTGGTTGATTGAAATTCATGGGGTGTTTATAATGCATGGAGGTCCTTACACACGTTCTGCTACAGGAGTGGTGTCCAACAATAGAGGAAATCATGGGAAGATGAAGTTTTTGGAGCAAACTGCCATATTCCACTAGGAAATAACTTTACATAAAAGTTATAGGTGAAGTATCAGATAGGAAGCTACTACTACTTTCCATCATTGTATATGCAAAAAAAGGACAGTCGGATTTGGAGGACTAACTGTTGCTAGTAGACCCCTCATCCCTGTTCCATTCCCTCCTCCTGATGGTGATGTCACTCTGCTTATAGGTGACTGTTAAAAGTCCAACGTAACAATAATTTAATGATCCATCCCATAAACAAAATAAATCTTTGCAATTTACAAAGAATGGACATGTTCAACTTCAGCCTGGCACTAAAATGTTCTCTTGCACTGCATCAATGTCTGACCATTTTGTACCTTTGGGAAGATCCTTAGAAGAACACTTGATGTGGGAAGATCTCTTGGTAATCCTGATGTTGTTCTCATTAATGGGCATGGGCTACCATACCAAGCATCAATTACAGTGGATCAAGGTATTAGATTGCTAATATCTATAACAAGCTAGTCTACTAGATCTAGTATAGGTGTTGCTAGGGAATGAAAGTTTCACAAGATCGAGTTTTTATATATTTATTATAAATTCATTTACTTTTTTTCTGATATATCTAAAATGACCTATCTATTTATGTGTAGGAAAAACATACCGGCTCCGCATTTCAAATGTGTGATTTACATTATCTTTGAACTTCAGGATTGAAGGTCACAAATTGAAGCTTGTGGGGGTGGAAGGATCTCAAACTGTTCAAAATCCCTATGATTCTCTTGACATTCATGTTCACCAAACTTACTTTGTTTTGGTCACTGCAGACCAGCCACCTCAACGCTATTACATGGTTGCATCTACTCATTTCATCACTCCTGTTATTTATACAAGTGCCATTTTCCACTACAAAAACTCCCAGAATTCCCGGAAATGGCATTTTCTAATCGATGGTCAATTCCTAGGACCACAGATTGAGAGTGTTACCAATGATAAAATTGTTGTGAATGTGTTTAAAAACTTGGATCAGGCTTTCTTAATATATTGGTAAGTTCTTCTTGTTCTCTCTATGTATTGGCTAATTGAAATTCATGGGGTGTTTTTAATGCATGGAGGTCCTTACACACGTTCTGCTACAGAAGTGGTGTCCAAAAACGGAGGATATCATGGGAAGATGGAGTTTTTGGAGCAAACTTCCCTATTCCACTAGGAAATAAATTTACATAAAAGTTATAGGTGAAGGATCAGATTGGAAGCTACTACTACTTTCCATCACTGTATATGCAGAAAGTGACAGGGGGATTGGGAGGACTAAATGTTGCTAGTAGGCCCCTCATCTCTGTTTCATTCCCTCCTCTTGATGGCGATAGCACTTTGCTTATAGGTGACTGGTACAAGTCCAACGTAACAATAAGTTATTGATCCATCCGAGAAACAAAATACATCTTTGGAATTTACAAATAATGGATATGTTCAACTTTAGCCTGCCACTTATCATTTCACATGGGATACAAACTTATCATTCTCTTTTGAACAGAGAAGCATACTTTCATTACAAAATATTTCACCCAAATTATGTTAACTTTGAGAGCCAAAGAAGAAAATATTACAGAAACAGAAGAAAAAATCTCAACGGTGAATTAATGAATAGCACTGAAATAAAAATCAAAACATATAAAAATATCAGCCTAAAAGAAAAAAAATAAAGAAAGAATTTACCAATGGACACTACAAATTTATCAGGTCATATAGATCACTACAATAAATGTTATCATTTATGTCGCATTATACATCAATGCCAGAATGTAGTACATACTAATGTAAATGATTCTCTAAACTCTGAGATACCTTCACCAAATATCTTACTCATTGGGATCTCACATATCTCTCATGCACCCTCACACTACAACCATGAGACGAAAATAATAAAATATAGAGAGAGGTCGCATGGCATAAACCATGGGCTACAAATTCATGAACCGAAAACCATGTGCCAAAACTATGTCGAAACCATGTACCAAAACAACTACATTGTAAAATAAATTTTCACATTTAGCAATTATCTTTTCCATGGTAGTGCTCGAAAGGAATCGCTACACCAAGTAAATTTATCTCCATTGACTAGTTTTGTCAATACATCTGCAGCATTTTCCTCTATCCCACATTTCCTCAAGATAATTGTGTTGACATCTGCCATTTCTCTCAAAAAATAGTTAACTTTTAAATTTCTTCTCCGTTCTTGAGCTCAATATCTTCACATACCCTCCTCAACCAAATCACTTCCTTGGAAACCTCAATGGTGGATATATATTGTGCCTTGGTACTAGAAAAAACAGCGTGATATTTTTTTCTCATCTAGCTAATTTCTGCTTGAGACAAAGTAAAGAGATAGACACCAATAGATTTTCTTTCACCCACATCTCCTAACCAGTCTACATCCACATATCCATGCAAAACTAGGACTTTTATTTCAGGACACTTCTTCCCTTATTATATAGGCCCAAATCCATGGTGCCACATAGGTATTTGCAACAATCCTATGCTGCTTCCCAAGATTGGCCATGAACCTATTACCACTCCAACCACTTATGCAACAACTGAAAAATAGTTTCCTTTCCATCTCTTCCTCATCTTTCGCTTTCTTTGGAAACGTGTCTTTTCAAAAATTGACTCTCACTGAATAAGGATTCCCCATATGCTTACAGTGCATCACCCCAAACTCTTGAAGTATCGCATGAATATACTTATTTTGGCCCCACCAACTTTTTCTACTCTAACAGACCCTTTTCACTTTGATGCCAAGCATATAATGAATAACTCACAAGTCTATCATATCAAATTCTTATTCAGTTAGCCCTTGGTGATGTTAAAAAATTGTTTGATATCACTAAAAGACAAATTTCATCCACGTATAGAAAAATAAAAATATGATTATACAATTCCCTTGGAAACTACCTAAGTCCATATAAGAACTTCTTTAACTTGAACACCACGTTTTCCTTTCCCTCTGTAATAGAACATGTCAATTGCTCCATATAAATTTCTCCTTTGAGATTTCCATGCAAGAATATTATTTATACATCCATTTGTTCTACCTTGAATCCCATGGTGCTATCCAGGCTATGAACATCCTAATCAAGACTATATTAACCACTGGAAAGAGTTTCCTAGTAATCTACTCCTTATTCAGTTATCCCTTAGTGACATTGACAAGATCTTTGCTATCGCTAAAAGAAGAATGCCATCTACTATATAGCACAAGAAAAATATTATTGTTACCTTTACTCTTGATGTTGATTCAATGATCATCCATGGCCAATCAGATCTTTTATACCAATCCCTTGAAAATTACTTAAATCCATATAAGGACTTCTTTAACTTGCCACCGTGTTTTCTTTTCCTTCTATAATAGAACATGTTGATTGCCCCATATAGATTTCTCCTTTGAGATTTCCATGCAAGATATTATTTATACATCCATATATTCTATCTCAAATCCCAGGCTGCTATCCAAATGACTAGCATCCTAATCGACGCTATCTTAGCCACTATAGAGAAAGTTTCCTGGTAATCTACTCCTTAAACTTGGGAGTATACGTTACCTATTGATTGAATTTTTATCTCTCAACACTCACATTAGCCATAGTATTTTTTTAAATACTCATTTACGTCCTAAAGCTAGATGAAAGTAAGAAAAAACAATACCTTTATGGCCTCCTTCGTCAGAGACCCCCCCTTAGATCGTGATCTGATCGATCATTCTTAGGCCGATTTTCATCATGATGTACTGAACTTTCTGGTGCTACCAATTCATGCAAAAGTTCCTCCTAGTGCGGAACAGTCTCTAGCTAATTTTCTTCCTCCAACCCTTGTAGAGGTCTTCTGATCTCAGGAAGTCCCTCAAAGCTTACATTTTCTTCTTCACTTTCTTGTATACTATCTCAAGAATTTTGATAATTTCCTTTGTTGAAGATTACATCACACAATACACAATCTTGTGCTTAGAGGGAATCCATAGCCTACAGCCTTTTAGTTCCAGTATATAACAAAGAAAGACACACTTGACAAACTTTGGATCCTTATTTCTATCCTTCTTTGGAATGTAGATGTATGCCTCACATACAAACACCCTTGGTAGTCCAGCAAGCTCCCACTCCATACCTTTTTCACATTTATGCCCCCTAAAATAGAAGAGGAGAACATATTCAATAGATAGTTGGATGTGGAAATTGGCTCTAAAAAAATTCCTTGGTTGATACTTGTATAAACCATCATGTTCCTCGCTCTCTCTAAGAGAGCTCTATTTAACCTTTTAGTAATGCCAATATATTGACTGGAGTAGTTTTCTGCCATGCAATGCATTTGGCAGAACTAATCAAATTATTTGGAATGATTTTTTTCCCCATTATCAGTTCTCTGGGTCTCTAGTTTCTTTTTTGTTTGTGTTTTCATGCATGCCCCACATCAAAAAATTAGAAGAATAATGAGGTCTATCGATTTAGGAGAAAAAAAAAGCAGGGGATGCAAGAGCAACATTCCAAAAATCATGAATGTATCCCAATGAAACACAACTTTTAACAGTAATCTAAACTGAATTCAAAAGAGGGAAACAAAAATGGAATGATTGTACTCGGATGACTGATGATAAAAACCTAGTTCCTTAGGGAAACATACATGTCCCAAAGATGTGAGTGCCTATACATATCTGTATAAAAGGGATGATGGTACAGTACATGAATATATAGAAGTCCATGGTACATGATGGTACAATACATTTCAGATATGGCTTCTTTGCTCTATTCGTATGGTATATTCCCACTGTATATATTCGTTGAGTTTTTCGTATATATGTTGTCGAGAATAATGTTGAAGTGTAGTAGCTGCAATATCCTCCATCCAAAACATCAATACTCTTGATCACTTTGGGCCATATTGATTGTGTTCACAATCATGTTCCTTCAACAATATCAACATTCATATATAAAGTCATAGCCTGAAGCTTATTGATCCTTGTACATCTTCAAGGAGCATTAATTTTTCACATTAAAAACCTTTAATAGCATCATTAAGGAAGCAATTATATAAATACTAGACCACCCTTGTGTCAGAAATCACTACAAGAAGTCAGGTTTACCTTTCGATACTCGAACGTAGTTTTCTGTGGCACATTTAGGGGACAAATCTCGGTCAATCTTGTGGATCTCTTTGAATTGACTAGAAGACTTCTATGGAGTACTTCAGACGAGATCTATGGCCAATCTCAACCACTGCTTTATAACATTGTCAAGCCTAATTTTGGCCTTGAAGATTTGGATGTTTAGAAAACTTGGATTTGTGGTCTCTGTAGTGGCACTTTGGGAATTTATTTTATACTTTTGGAAAGATCAATCTAAGGCTCATTTAAGAATTATTTTTTCAACAAAATTAAGTTTCATCATCATCTTAAGCTTTCCATTTGTGAAAATGTGAAAGGTTTGTTGAGCTATATCTACACCTCTCTAAGATTTCATCAAGGGCTTATTCAAAGGATTAATAGAATCCTATTAAGGAAATGATTGCTATAATCATGTTTTGAAGAAGTTGCAAGAAGTTTACTATTGAAATGGTAATTATGGAGCAAAAATTGGTGACAGAAGAACATTTCACCGAAAAGGTTTGACATTGACAGAGTTGAGCTCTTCATTGCAAGTCTTGTACATTTTCAAGCCTAATTTTATAAGATTATCAAGAGTAATTTTATAACATTGTCAAGCCTAATTTTGGCCATGAATATTTGGATGTTTCATAGCTTTGGATCTATGGTCTCTGAAGTGGAACTTTGGGACTTGATTTCAAACTTCTGGCAACATCAATCTAAGGCTCATTTAAGGATTGTTTTTTAAACAGAATTAAGGTTCATCATAATCTGAAGCTTTCCATTTGTGAAAATTTAAAGGGTTTGTTGTGCTATATCTACACCTCTTTGAGATTTAAATAAGGGATTATTCAAAGTACTAATAGAATCCTATTAAGGAAATAATTGCCATAATCATGTTTTGAAGCAGTTGCAAGAAGATTATTATTGGTGTGGTAATTCTGAAGCAAAAATTGGTGACAAAGGAACATTTGACCGAAAAGGTTTGACATTGATAGATTTTAGCTCTTCATTGCAAATCTTGTACATTTTCAAGCCTAATTTTATAAAATTTTCAAGCCTAATTTTGGTCTTCAAGATTTGGATGTTTAGTAGTCTTGGATTTCTTGTCTCTACAATGGCACTTTGGGACTTGATTTCAGACTTCTCGCGGCATCAATCTAAGGCTCATTTAGGCATTTTTTTTTCAACAGAATTAAGGTTCATCATCATCTGAAGCTTTTCATTTGTGAAGATTTGAAGGGTTTGTTGAGCTATATTTACACCTCTCTAAGATTGCATGAAGGGTTTATTCAAAGGAATAATAAAATCCTATTAAGGAAATGATTGCTATAATCATGTTTTGAAGCAGTTGTGAGAAGTTTACTAATGGTATAGTAATTCTAAAGCAAAAATTGGTGACAGAAGAACATTTGACGGAAAAGGTTTGACATTGAAAAATTTTAGCTCTTCATTGCAAGTCTTGTACATTATCAAGCCAAATTTTATAATATTTTCAAGCCTAAGTTTATAACATTGTGAAGCCTAATTTTGGCCTTGATTATTTGGATGTTTAGTAGCCTTGGATTTGTGGTATTTGCAGTGGCACTTTGGGACTTGATTTCAGACTTCTGGCAACATCAATCAAAGGCCAATTTAAGTATTGTTTTTTCAACAGCATTAAGGTTCATCATCATCTGAAGCTTTCCATTTGTGAAAATTTGAAGGGTTTTTTGAGCTATATCTACACCTCTCTGAGATTGCATCAAGGAATTATTAAAAGGACTAATGGAATCCTATTATGGAAATTTTTGCTATAACCATGTTCTGAAGCAGTTGCAAGAAGTTTACTATTGATATCGTAATTCTGAAGCAAAAGTTGGTGACAGAAGGGCATTTGACCGAAAAGGTTTTACATTGACAAAATTTAGCTCTTCATTGCAAGTCCTGTAAATTATCAAGCGTAATTTTATAACATTGTGAAGCCTTATTTTATAAAATTGTCAAGGCTAATTTTGGCCTTGAAGATTTGGATTTTTAGTAGCCTTGGATCTGTGGTCTCTGTAGTGGCACTTTGGGACTTCATTTCAGACTTCTGGCAGCATCAATACAAGGCTCATTTAAGCAATGTTTTTTCAATAGAATTAAGGTTCATCATCATCTGAAGCTTTCTATTTGTGCAAATTTCGAGCGTTTGTTGAGTTATATCTACACCTCTTTGAGATTGCATCAAGGGATTATTCAAAGGACTGGTAGAATCCTATTAAGGAAATGATTTCTATAATCATGTTTTGAAGTAGTTGCAAGAATTTCACTATTGGTATGGTAATTCTGAAGCAAAAATTGCTGACAGAAGAACATTTGAACATCAATAGAGTTTATCTATTCATTGCAAGTCCTGTACATTTTCAAGACTAATTTTATAACAATGTCAAGCGTAATTTTGGCCTTGAAGATATCGATGTTTAGCAACCTTGGACCTGTGGTCTCTTTAGTGGCACTTTGGGACTTGACTTCAGACTTCTGGCAGCATCAATCTAAGGCTCATTTAAGTATTTTTTTTTCAAAAGAATTAAGGTTCATCATCATCTGAATATTTCCATTTGTGCAAATTTGAAGGGTTTGTTGAGCTATATCTACACCTATCTAAGATTGCATCGAGGGATTATTCAAAGGAATAATAGAATCCTGTTAAGGAAATGATTACTATAATCATGTTCTAAAGTAGTTGCAAGAATTTTACTATTGGTATGGTGATTCTGAAGAAAAAATTGGTGACAGAAGAATATTCAACCAAAAAGGTTTGAAATTGACAGCAGCTCTTCATTGCAAGTCTTGTACATTGTCAAGACTAATTTTATAACATTATCAAGCCTAATTTTATAACATTGTCAAGCCTAATTTTTTCCTTGAATATTTGGATGTTTAGCAGCCTTGGAACTGTGGTCTCTACAGTGGCACTTTGGGACTTTATTTCAGACTTCTGGCAGCATCAATCTAAGGCTCATTTAAGCATTGTTTTTTCAACAGAATTAAGGTTCATCATCATCCGAAGCTTTCCATTTGTGAAAATTTGAAGGGTTTGTTGAGCTATATCTACACCTCTCTGAGATTGCATCAAGGGCTTTATTCAAAGGACTAATAGAATCCTATTAATGAAACAATTGCTATAATAATGTTTAGAAGTAGTTGCAAGAATTTTACTATCGGTATGGTAATTACGAAGAAAAAATTGGTGACAGAAGAACATTTGACCGAAAATGTTTGACATTGACAGAGATTAGCTCTTCATTGCAAGTCCTGTACATTGTCAAGCCTAATTTGATAACTTTGTCAAGCCTAATTTTGGCCTTGAAGATTTGGATGTTTAGCGGCCTTGGATCTTGAACACTAGAAACAGGAAAGTCAAATTTTAAATATAAACAAACAGAATGTAATCTAAGCAGCTACAAGAGGGATTCACATCCATGATTTATCAAATTATCAATTTATAGAAAAACTTATAAATATTTAAGTGAAACTAATAATAGCCAACTGTGGCATTTCAACGAGTCCTAAATATTCTCCTCTGTCCTCCATTGTACTTCGAACTTAAGTTTATGCATTAAAAAATCTTGGCATGTGACTTACTAGATCACTGTAGCACCCTTTTTTGGTATAACTGTGGCAAGTTTCCCAACTGAATCGTACCAATGTTGGAAATCCAAATACTGGATGTTTATTTTCTTGCAGCCAGGCTTTCGTTTCAGGATCTGTACATAAAACTATCTTAGAGAAATAGATATAGGACTTGAGGGCACAAGAGGCAAAATAAATAATCACTAGTAGCAATTGAAATTGATGATAGGGAAAGCAAATGCAAAAGAGAATATACCCGCTAGATATCCTGAGCCAAAGTATACCACAAGGTCTTCAATAGCTCCCACAATACAATATAAGCAGATTCCATGATAAAAGCTCTAATTATATAGAAAAATTTCCCAGCCCCGAGAGCAAACAATTTGGCGCCAAATTACCAGTACATCCAGTTTGGGTAAGAACAGCTAGTCTTGCTCCAAATCGATTTGGAAGTTTCTCTAGGCGATGGCACCCATGCGCGAGTACGCCAACCTCGTCTTCGTCTTCCTGAAAGTCGAACAGGGGCTTCGAACAGAGGCTTTCTTACACTTTGGGCTTTTATTTGTTTTAATGAAATCGAACAGGGGCACCCATGTGCGAGTACCTCAACCTCGTCTTCGTCTTCCTGACAGTCGGGGCTTTTATTTGTTTTAATGAAATCGAACGGGGTCACCCATGTGCGAGTACCTCAACCTCGTCTTAGTCTTCCTGACAGTCGAACAGCGGCTTCGAACAGGGGCTTCAACCTCATCTTCGTCTTCCTGACAGTCGAACAAGGGCTTCAACCTCGGCTTCATCTTCATCGTAGTCGAACAAGGGCTTCAACCTGCTCTTCGTCTCGACTTCGAACACTTTGGGTTTCTATTTGTTTTAGTGAAATCAAAACATGCCATCAAAATTTCACAAAATCTTATGTGGCATGCCATCAAACTTTTACAAATGTTGAAACAAATTAATTTTTAATAATTAAAATATTAATATTTATTATTTTAATTATTAATTAAATATAAAATTACAATATATTTAAAATTTAATTTTATATAATATAATTCAATCAAATAAAATATAAATATTGATAATTAATATTTTAATAAATTCAATAAAATATAAATATTTTAATCTCATTGACCTACTTTTCTAGTTATTTGTGGACATTTATTAAGATTAAATTATCTATATTATCATATCTCAAGAAAAATTAACCAATGCTAGCAGCATTTCCCTAACTCTCTAGTATGAAAGATCAAACAAATAGCATAACCCTGCACACCTAACAAGCTCTAACCAACAACATAAATCTGCTATTGATATCATGATCTCCAAATCCCAAGGACAATGAAAGCATATATACTCTCATAGGTTACTTTTAACATGCCCCTTCAAAGCAAGGTCTCATGGGGAACCAAGGCCTAGACCCTAGGTGTTAATGACCATTTGAATCACCCCAAGGTTACATTGGGAACCAGATGCATAATCAAAAGGGACTTAAGCAAATTAAAGGCCAAGCTTTAAAATGGGATGAGTGGGGCATGTTAGGTGATGGGATAAAAGTGAGTCCAATATATATATATATATTGGACTCATATATATATATATATATATTGGACTCACTTTTATCCCATCACCTAACATGCCCCACTCATCCCATGCCTAATGTTTCTCAACTAGTATCAGACATAATCATAATCATCACCATTGCATTACAAATAACTAGATCACATTTACCATATTTGTTGCAAGGGATCCCAGCTATGCTAGTGTTCACTGATTTTCTGATGTGGGATATTAGTTGAAATTTCGAACCATGCACAAGTAACATCGCAAAAAACCAGGAACAGTCAAAGGGATGGAACCAAGAAAGGCTTCATTTCTTTATATAGGGTGGTAATTCCTCTCTTCTTTATAGAGTTTTATGAGACGAATTTCACAATGGAGATTTGGCTTACTCAAGCCAACCTGAGGAGACCATAGTTTGAACTAGGAAAATCAAGCTTTAAAATCACAAAGGTGATGTGCCTACTAACCATGTGGGAAAACTTCATTGTCTCGTGAATCTATGCCATCTAACTCCAAGGAAAAGGAGTCCACCTAGGATTCAAACCACCAAGAACCCAAATAGGCTGGAATAAACAAGAAATGCTCTAACTAGTATTGATTCTAAAGAGGCCATCCAAAGTCTCTTGTATAGAGAGAATCGACTCTTGAACTGTTAAATCTAGGCCTCTCTAATCATACCGATGAGATAAAGTCACAAGAGAACCTCTTGAGTCCCAAAACAAACAACATAACCTCCCTCAAAAAAGTGATCGTTAAACTTGATCTCGTGGAGATGGCATAGCTGTGATCCTGTCAACCCTAGGATGCAATGAATTGTCTTAATAAAACCCACAATTATTCAAGCGTGATATGAATACCATGAACCTAATGACATCGTATGTAATCAAGATGGAGAATGGGATTGTTGAAAAGTGTAGCGAGAGAGGGCCTTCTCTAGAGCGTGCCTTAGCCAAAAAGACCATGATTTGTCTTCCTTTGCCCATGGACGAGTTCGTGGAGATGGTGAATTCATGCGTAGTGTTGGAGGATCAGTTACATGGACCTTCTTCAGTTTGACTACAAGTTCAAGAGGCAATTATAAATTTAGAAGAGGACGAGTTGGGAGCTTCAATCCTTAGACTCTGTTAACTATTCAATCAAAACACATGTTCTAAATTTGTAACTTGCCAATTTTAGCATGGATCGAATCAATAAAGGAGGAAAAAGGCACAAAGTTTCATAGTTGTTTTGTGCACAAAGGACTGTGACAAGACACAACTCACGAGATTGTGAGAGAGAGCACAAAATTGTGTGAGAGATCTTTGTTGTGAGTGAATATCTTGGAGGAGCCAATACAGAGCATTGAAGAGAGCTTTTCTTGTGGCAGAATTACGCTAGAAAATAGGGAAATTTTGCGCTAGGAAATAGGAGTCAAGCCCTAAAGAATAGGGAGTCCCCTACACTAGGAACTAGGAAACTTGTGCACGAGGAAATAGGGACTATCTGAGCGCAAGAAAGTAGGAGAAAGGGTCTGTGTGTTTGCAAGGTCAGTCCAACTAGGACAACATGAGGACAATATTGTTTTCAGGGTGATAGTTTGAAGAGCAGAGCAGAGCAGTTCCTTGGATAGCAATATGTCGGTCCTAGGGCTAAGGTCAAATCACAGTTTAGAAGGAGCCTCAAATTTACGTGCATGGAAGAAGAAAATCACAGTAGTGTTGGAAGATAATGGGGTAGCAGAGTATGTCAAGTAGGCAATAGTGCCACCTAAAGATCCCCAACGGTTGGCCCAGCATATTGAGAATGACACCAAGGCAAGAAGGATCATTCTAAAGGGGGTCAGAGATCATATTATTCCTCATCTCAATGAGAAGAAGACAGTGTATGAGATGTTTAAATTTAAAGCCATCTTCAATTTGTTTCAGGCTTCCAGTGATGTCACGAAGCTTGCTCTCAAAGAGAAGCTAAGAAGTAAGCAGATGAGCAAAGATGAGCCCATCATCACACATCTTTCAAAGTTCACTCAGGTTCAAGATGAGATAGGTGGTGTGGGCATCCTTCCACATGACCATGAACAAGAAGTATTTCAGCTACTTGAACGAGAAGGACATGCAATTTCAGATTGAGCTAGGAGATGGAGGTTCCTTCTGACAAAGTCTAAAGCTAGGTGCATTCTCCCATCATATGTCTAGAAGCACCATTATCAATAACCCATACATTCTCATTCTTGAAAGTCCTAGACAAAGCAGAAGATAAACTTCCATCCATTACTTCTAGCTTGGAAATGATCTTCAAAATGAAACCCTTGATGAATGTAGTGAGATTCCCAACAAACTTGAAACCCTTGTTTATAACCCTTGCCATAATGCCAACTAGGATGTGATCTTTAGTCTCTTTCTTGCACCTTAGCTTTGATACTATGTTGGAAAAATGTTTGAACACGTTCAGGTCACGTTCGACTCGGCCCAACCCTGATGAACAACTTTCGCGCCTACAAACATTGTTCCGCACGTCCTGAACATGGACGCGCTGCACGAACCCGACTCGACCTAAATGCGCCCGCCCTGAACACTGTTCTGCATGAGTCCTGCGGAAGGACCCCGTGCGGTCACAACTTAGCAAATTTGATACGGGCGCCCTCAACCGAAATGACCTGACCCAAACGTGTTTTGGCGGGTGCCCTCAGCTGAAATGACCTGACCTGAACGCATTTGAGTGGGTGCCCTCAACCAAAAAGACCCGACCTGAACGGGTTTGGGCGGGCGCCCTCAAACGAAACGACATAGCAAGCCGAACTGAACAAAGGCACAAGGGAGCAAACAATAAATGGGCTACACGAACGTGTACAAGCCACCCATGCAGTCACAACGTAGCAAATTTGATACGACCCTCCTCAAACAAAACGACCTGACCTAAACGCATTTGGGCGGACGCCCTCACACGGCGTGCACGACCGAACGAAGGCACAAGGAAGCAAAAGGCAAACGGGCCGCACGAACATGAAAAAGGCACCCGTGCAATCACAACTTAGAAAATTTGATACGCGTGCCCTCTACTGAAATGACCTGACCCAAACACGTTTGGGCGGGCGCCCTCAACCGAAACGACCCGACCCGAACGCGCTTCGGCAGGCACCCTCAACCGAAACGACCCAACGAAACAAACGGAACAACACAATGCGCCCGACCAAACGAAGGAACAAGGCACAAGGGAAGGCACAAGGCGCTCATAATTTAGCAAATTTGATATGGTCACCTCAAACAAAACGACTCGACCTAAACGGAAGCCAAGGTGCGGCGGCTTCCTCACACGACGCGACACATCATGCACGATCGAACGAAGGCACAAGTGAGAAAATGGCAAATAGGCCGCACGAACATCCAAAAGACACCCATGCGCACAACCTATAGATTTGATACCTACCACCCTCAACACAAAACGACTCGACCCGACCCGAACGCATTTGGGTGGCCGCCCCTCACCCGAAGCCCCCGATTAAATGAAGGCACAATGGAGCAACCGGAAAACGGGCCGCACAAATGTGCATAGGGCACTCGTGCGGTCACAACTTACCAAAGTTGATATAGGCATCCTCAATCGAAATGACTCGGCCCAAACGTGTTTGGGCAAGCCACCCTCAACCGAAACGACCGACCCGCCTTGACCCAACCCGAAAAAAGGGAGCAAACGGCAAACGGGTCGCACAAACGTGCACAAGGCACCCGTGCGGTCACAACTTAGCAAATTTGATACGGCCGCCCTCAAATGAAATGACCAAACCCGAACGCATTTGTGCAAGCACCCTCACATGGCGCGACATGGTGTGCACGACCAAACGAAGGCACAAGGGAACAAACGGCAAACGTGTCGCACGAATGTGCAAAAGGCACCTGTGCGGTCACAACTTAGCAAAATTGATACGGCCGCCCTAAAACGAAATGACCTGACCCGACCCAAATGCCTTTGGGCAGGCACCCTCACACGGTGCGCCCGACCAAACGAAGGCATAAGGGAGAAAACGACAAATGGGCTGCACAAACGTGCACAAGGCACCCTGCGGTCACAACTTAGCAAATTTGATACGGTCGCCCTCAAACGAAACGACCCGACCCGAATGCGTTTGGGTGGGCGCCCTAAAAAAAAACGACCTGACCCGACCTGAACGCGTTTGGGCAGGTGCCCTCAAACGAAACGACCCGACCTGACCCGAACGCGTTTGGGCAGGTGCCCTCAAACGAAATGACCTGACCTAACTCGAACGTGCTTGGGCGAGCGCCCTCAAATGAAACGACCTGACCTGACCCGAACGCGTCTTGGCGGGCGCCCTCAAACAAAATGACCCGACCTGACTTGAATGCGTTTGGGTGGGCGCCCTCAAATGAAACGACCCGACCCGACCTAAATGCGTCTTGGCGGGCGCCCTCAAACGAAACGACTAGACCCGAACGTGTTTGGGCGGGCGCCCTGACACGTCACGCCCGATTGAACGAAGGAATAAGGGAGAAAATGGCAAACGGACCGCACGAACATGCAAAAGGCACCCGTGCGGTCACAACTTAGCAAATTTGATACGACCTTTCTCCCAAAAAAAAAAAAATTAAATAAAAAAAAAAAAAAAAATTATTGAAGATATTTAAAAAAAAAACTAAACCAAATATTTTACTTTTTAACTTCCACAATATTCCTTAACACTAAGAGCTCAGCCTACAACATTTCATGTTTAATGTATCCCACCATATAATGGTGAACTATGAGATCAAACAACCCCTATCTATGGTAAAACAAAATTTCAAGATAAAACAAAAATTTATTGAGTGATGCATTAATTTTAATTCATTCTAGGTATTAAAACCTACATTCTCTATAGGCTTTTGAAATGCATAGTCACATGTCTATAATTGTTTTTTTTTTACTCAAGTACATCATTGAATGTCATGTGTTTTTCGATATGTAGTAAATTAAATGCTACCCCAAAAAAAAAGTACAAATCAAATTATTTAGCTTGAGAGTTGTAATATAAACCTTATCATAGGCCTTTAAATGTCGGTATTCCGACAGTTTTTCCCTCAACGTCGCAAGACCGACAGTTTCATTAAAAGTCGCAAGACCGACGACGGTCTCCTAAATGTCGCAATATCAACGGTTTGTCCTGTAACATCGCTATTCCAACAGTTTTTCATGTAATGTCGGTATTCTGACGATTGTCCTAAACGTCATTGTTTCGACGATACTCCAAAAACGTCGCTAGAGTGACGGTTGTTGGCGAGATTTGAAAAATTGATAAAAATTGGGGAAATTTCCGACAATACGTCAAAAGTGTTAGAACTAAATTGTTGGAATTTTGACCAAATGTACTAGTGTGCCTTGCAAAATGGCCATAGCCGTGACAATGCCTGCATTTAAATGGAAGCTGCTCATAATCCAGCTCCTGGATATGGGTCCAATCAGCAACCGTTAATTTGATAGATTTAGGTAGCCCAACTTCCAAATCCACCTCGACACATATATGTGCGCATGAGTATTGATCTTTTCTCACTGCTTGATCAATATACTTTCTGAGGGTATTTCCAATGGTTTGGAGAGACTTCTGGTTCCAGCAATGCAGTGGGAGATGTGGGAGGCTTACCCACAATAGAACAGTTGAAGGCACATATTGAGCATGATCTAAGTTAGGGGTCCATTTATTTAAGTATAGTCCCTTAGGACCCATAAAATATGGGCCATTCCTGAAGATGAGGCTTCTATCTTCCACATTCTTAAAAACAAAAACAAAGTATCCTTTGCCTACGAAGTGGCTTTTGATGCCTTCCGAGACTAAAGGAATCCAGTTCCTCTGCACCCAGTCTTCCATAGCTTTGGGAGAGGGCCAAAGGCCAATAAACTGTCCAATGAGCCCTATTTTAGCCAGGTTCAATGCAGATCGACAAGTTTCTTCGATTTGAAGGGCCATCGAAGGGATGCTATCTAGCTTCTTCACGAACATTTGATGAGATCCAGTCAGAGGGCGCTTGTTTTTGGCTGCTATCAGTTTCTTGAATGCAAGGACTTCTAGAGGAGGAGGAAGGGGAGCCTCAGGTCCCCCTCCTGATGCCATGGCAGCTGGGAGGTCACAGGTAGGTCAGCTCGCTCTCGACCTGTCAGAGCGCGCGCTAGCTGGTACAATAAAATCATCTAGTCGTATATTTTAACCCTAGACTAAATTAGTCATTTTTAGTTTGGTCACTTAAAATTGATCAAATTTAGTAGTAATTCACTTGAAATAATTGTGGTGACTAAATTTTTTAGTCACCTAGTCACTAATTTCATCATTTCTACTAGTGCATCCTCTTGGCGAAATGTATGCTAGATGATTGGCAAATGGCTCCTCAGGAAGAAATAATTCTCCAGGGCCTCCACCTAGCGCCTAGCATGGTCTCCCCAGCTTCTTGGAAAGATATCCCTGACATATGGGACACAATCAGGATCTTCAAACCTCCTCTATAAGGATTCATCAAACTCAGCTTTGATGGAGCCTCGAAAGGCAATCTGAGGCAAGCAGGGGTTGGAGGGATTTTTCGAGATCATCCTGGCACAACAAGATTTATATATGATGACTCCTATGGCTTTGCCAGCAACAATGAAGCATAATTCATAGGAGTGCACCAAGGTATCCTCTTGCCCATCAGGCCAGGATACAAAAAGCTAGTAATTGAAGGAGACTCTCATTTGGTTACGAACACTCTCAAAAAACTTAATCAAGGAATGAAGTGGGGAAAACTAAGCCAAATATGGTGTACTTATTCACATCTGCAGGGATTGGAGGATACAAACAAGAAATTTGATTATATCATTATCACCAATGTAAGGAGGGAAGGAAACATAGCAGTTGACCTCCTGGAAAATTGTGGTTGCACTCACCTGAATGAACCTATTGAATTAAGCATGCCTCCTAATCTTGAGGAATAACGATGGATCCAGTTGTAGAGCATCAAAGAGCAGGACAGGTTGGAGGGCAGAGCTCACCCATAGTTCTTAGACTCAGCTCCCCGATCGGGGTGTAACGAAGAAGATCAACCCTCCCATTAGTGTTAATGGTAGTGTCCCTGGTGTTGAAGCCAACCACCTTCCACATGAGTGGCAAGGGCAGTAGGTTGTACTGTCGCATGTAGCACGAGGTGAGGTAGTGGGACAAAGGCCTGCGCATGGAGCTTAAAACAAGGTGGAGGAAGGCATGGGGGTTTTGTTATGACGAAAGACTTTGGTGCAGGTGCGACATCGGGATAAAAAACCTCCATTGCACTTCCACCACAATGAAACTCAGGCATGTGCTTGGTTTCCTCTCCCTTGTTCATGCCATGTTTATGTTTTATGATTTGGGTCGGTCTCTATGGGAGCATAAGGTGATTAAGCTGGACTGGTATAGTCTTCTGCTGGGTAGGGGAGAGTAGAACCATTACAACT
Organism: Pinus albicaulis; assembly: GCA_034641835.2. Taxonomy (NCBI): domain Eukaryota; kingdom Viridiplantae; phylum Streptophyta; class Pinopsida; order Pinales; family Pinaceae; genus Pinus; species Pinus albicaulis. The sequence goes on along the minus strand of JAXQQM020081033.1, from coordinate 119,949 downwards.
CTGGTTGGGGGAAGGTTGGGGTTCTTTTGGGTCTTTGCCTCTTTGTCAGAGTAGGAATTGGGCATGGCCTCAACTATCACCCGAGTGTGAGTCTGTCAGGTAAGGGATGCCAACAAGATGGAATGGTGAGGGGTCAGGCAATCTTGCTAGGGTATAGAGTTAAGGAGCAGTCGTGGGTTGTGTTTAGTTCAAAGGCTTTGCTGGTTTATACCACCTTGAGCTACTTGGGCTCATTGCACATGAGGAATGGCAGAGGGAATTTGACCCAGGCCTAAGCAATGGGCAGCGACGCCTCCTTCGTCAATTTCAAGGGTGGGAGGTATGACGAGAGAGAGGACACTAGAAGGAAGGTCAGGAGATTGAAGGAAGGCATGAGCTCTTTGGGTTATGGGGATAATTTATGGGGTGCGTGCGACCGTCAGGGATAGGGGGTGGCAAAATTTAAGCAGGGTATGAGGGCGATGGGTCCACAGAGAGACGGGCAGGGGAGAAGTCCTGGGAAGAGGCCCCCGGGTCACCTTTCTTTTGATAACTGGGATGCATGGACCTTTGATCGTTTTCATTATATGGAATTATGCCTTTGTTTGATTGTGTGGACAGGTCACCTACCCGGAAACCTAGTCAAAGATTGTGGTACGGCATGCTCCAAGAGTCCTGCAGCTCGTGACCATTCTAAGAGCCCTGCAGCTTGAGGTCGTGGCTGGAAAGATAAAGGGAAGGTTGTAGAAGCCCAACCCAGCTTACCCCCGAGAAAGCCGAGAGGAAGGAGACCCACAATCGATGTGATCCAAGAGGCAGCGAAAGCATACCACGAGAACACATCAGAGTAAATTCAAAAGCTCATTGAAAAATGGAAAGCTGACATAAATAGACATGTAGAGACAAAGATGGATACTAAGGAATGGAGAGGTTTAATACTAGATTTGGGACAAACAAGGGGCAGACTAACATAATTCAAGCATACATTGTATCTTTATTGGTCTATGAAGAGCATCCTTGGCAAAGCCTTGGAGCAGATCTCTATGAGCCTGGTGAAATTAGCCGAAGACTTCCCAGACTACAAGAGCAAGTTTGATAAGATCAAGTTCCAGTTGAGGAAAAGAGCTCGAAAAGAGTTCGAAAATATCAAGTTCGTATTGACGATGGAGCTATGTAGTTTAATTCAGGGTTTTATTTAGTCCTAGATGGACCTTTTAAAAGCTTTGATGGAGGGCTTAAAAAATACCCTCACAAAGATACATTTTCAACCTTTGGAACATAAGTTCTTCCAAAAAAGAGTAACCCAACTCCATCGAATTCACCCTTATTTTATTTTGAAATTACAATAATATAAAAATATTTATCTTAATTGGCTTATTCATAAAATAAATAATTATGTAATATGGTTTTGTGTATTTATTTTCTCATGAGAATAATATAAAAAGTAAATAATTTAAATAAAATATTTAGAAAACAATTACTTTGAATTTGTTGTATTTATGGTGCAAAATGAGAATAATATAAAAAGTAAATAATTGAAATAAAATATTTAGAAAACAATTATTTTGAATTTGTTGTATTTATGGTGCAAAATGAGAATAATATAAAAAGTAAATAATTGAAATAAAATATTTAGAAAACAATTACTTTGAATTTTAGTTTTACATGTAAACATGACAAACAAATAAATATTATAAAATAAATATTTGTGAGTTTAGTTTTAATTTATATATTCATAATATAAATATTTGTAATTTTTTTATAGTTATGGTGACAATTCACATTAATAAATCCACTTGTACATGCCAACATGGCAAACACAAAGTTAACTACCCTACTTTATAGAACTTGACAATATAGCATACACCACTTCTTTAAATATATGGTGATATACTCCACTTCCAATAAGATCAATAAAAAATTATTTCACATTAACACCACATATTAAGAATGGTGCTAACTTGTCCGTCAAATATGGTGATTATATATTTCATTTTTAATATGATACTAACTTATGGTGATATAATTTATTTTTAATATAATACATAAACATTTACACCACATTAACACCACATAACTTAAGTGGTGCTAACTTATGGTGATATACTTCATTTTTAATATAATACATAAACATTTACACATATTAGCACCACATGGTAAAGTGGTGACTAACTCATAGTGATATACTCCATTTTTCAATATGATACATAAACATTTACCACGCATTACCCGCACCTGCCGTCAAGTAGTGCTAACTGCTAGTGGTGCTCAAAAGAAACCTTTCTGTTGTGGAATTTCAGGTCTGACTAGGACAAAGACGTGGAGAAGGAATCATTACTTTCGGGTAACGTGGAAGCGACATCCGCACAGAGATTCCTTCGTTCAAACTGCCAGTGCTAAGTACAGAGTGGATGCCTTTTGGTACAAACATTTTTTTTCCACAACGATTATCATGATGTTCGCATATGATTAAAAACTTAACTGTCAAAGACAAAAGCGTGGCATTCGAAAGAGAAAAAGGAAAAAGAAATGCCAATAACAGTTGCAACGTTAACAGAACACCATGGGAGGGGCGGCTCTTTATTTGAATAATTTATTCTACGCAACTGGTTCGAACAAGATCTTTTTGACCTGCTCTTTAATTTCCGTTTCATGTGAAAATTTGAAACCGTCTCCTTCTTTGTAAAACAGCTGCATTGATCTCGCACCGTCAAAAACCAGTCTCCTGCAATTTTCCGGCACGTCTTTTGTGTTCAGAAATTCACACTTCAAATCTGCGAGGGTGTTTTCCATGAAACTATAAATATGTTCGAGAGCTTCTTTCTCTGACAATTCGGAGTGTTCTTTCATGTAACACTGTATGGCAGAAGCCACCTCTCCTCGACCCCTCTCCGCCTGCACATTATTAGCAACCGTTCAAATAAATTGCAAGAGATTAATGATAGGGACCCTACATTGGAATATTGGAGTACAAGAGATTGAGTACCCTGCCTCGTAAGTTGCGGTATCGTTCACCAAACGCCCTGTCAAGCAAGTGAGATACGCAAATTTGGATCGGTAATCAATTTGGGAAAGAATGTGATCTGTAAGAACCTCTCCCGTGAAAAGAACACCACTCAGAACGAGAGTTACCAGTGCTACTGATATAGTAGAGTTCTCTATGTATTCATGGAAAGACGGCACATATTCAGCTTTCGACCATTCTGCTTCTTTCGTGTATGATTCAAGCTGGATCTCCCACTGCCATATATCATATGACCGATAAGTTCATGAACAGTATTTAATGGTAACTTTGCGAAAATGAAAAGCTCATTCAATATAAAACTTGTAAGTTTAATACACACTAAATTTCTAATGTAGCCTAGCACGTCATGACTCTGTCTCTTGCGCCCTTCTTCTGCTATTTCATTAACCACACTGTATAGACCCAGGAAGCATGTTTTGATGTGCTCTGGCATTCGGTCTAATAGAAACAGATCCCATCTATAACAAAGACGAAGAACAGGCATGTGTTTAGAAGCGACAACAATCATAGAACTTTTTTCATTTCATATATTCTTAGATCCAAAGCAATTAAATCTCCACCTTTTAACTGCTTCATTGAACAGCTTGATGTCTTCTACCGATCCATGCTCGTCATATAGGTCGTCTAAAATGGCAGCGCAGATGGCAGATTTCGTATACACGGCTCTACACGTAGCGAGCTCTGGTTCAAACATAGACGACGCGATTGAGAAAAATATTTCAGCCACACGGTCGCGTGTAAATTTGAGCTCTCCGAAACCTGATGATTTCCACCACCTGTGAACAATGCGAGATACACTAGCTTAGCTTTCAGTACGGAAGATAGACATAACATGAATGAAATATTGAATCAAAAAGAAATAACAGGTACATCTAATCAAACCTTCGAAGCTCGCGAAGCTCCTTTTGGTGTATAGACTGCACATTATTGAAGTCGAGTTTGGCCAGTTCCAAGAATTTTCGGTTGTTAATATATGGCATCCTGCTCCCATCAATTATGCATTAAAATACAAATGGTTTACCATTTAGCATGCTAAAACCAATATTGGGTTCAACAGTATTATATATCAGAAACAAAAATCACAAATATTACAATCTTACATATACATGGTTTTCCCAAACCAAACATCGTTTGCCCCGTAATGTTCAATGTAGCTTCTGGCCTCCAGCCTTGGCAGACTCCTAATCCATGGATATTTGAGGGCGTACTCCACCTGCAAATAAAATCATATATATATATATATATATATATATATATATATATATATATATATATTTCGATGTGAGGTTTAGGTGGCAGCAAAGAGTGAGATATGGTTAAAAGAGCCTCCAATATTATATACCTCTCCCCGAATGTTCTTTTTTAGACCCCATTTGTCCAACGCATCCACATTTTCCAAAGCGTTCCACATATACCTTTCGGTAAAGAGTTTTGCTTCTTCCATCACCGTTTCTCCGGAAAATGCAACGTGTGAGCAACGATTGACGTTTAACATGTCTATTACTCCTCTCTCCGTTTGACCCGGTAAGCTATAAAACTCGCCATTCTCATCTCTGAAAGTTTTTAAAACGTCTGCCAAGAATGCAACCATGATTCAAGACCGTGAAATAATTCAAAGAGTTGGCCCAGCTAAATATAGATAGCTCTTTACATCAACATTTTCATTTACCTGAGGAGACATTGTATCCATGCAGTCGCAAGATTCGAAGGCCCATGGCCGTAACACCAATATCAGCGACAGGATTCTCCCTCGCCCATCCAATGCCTCTTTCGTCCCAATGACTGCGTGACAATTTCAAAATTTATTAAATTGAGGCATTGATGAGCTGATCAAGAAATGAATCGTGTAGCATGCTTAAAGACAGGGTACCTGTAAACACAATCCAATGCGTCTTCGATTTCCTTTTTGAAATGGCGATCGATCCCTAACCGTTCCACAGTATCAACGGCCCACAGACGTTCCATCACATCAAGTGGATAGTGACACGGCACTAAAATAACAAATTCTCCGTTGTTAATCTTCTCTCTAATTTAATATTTAAACAAAATAAAAAGCAGCCTTCATGAAATCAATTGTTATGTTGATACCATGGTTTCCGAATTTCATTAAAACGAAGGTCAAGAATTCCAAGCACTTGTTGTTCCCTGTACGCATGAATACAGCCGCTGTAGATGCTGGCGAGCCGAGGAATGATCCATCCGTGGATTGAAGTTTGATGATTTTGTGCCAGTCTACTATTTCTTGCAGGCCTTCCAAATAATACAAGAGTATTGTTGGAACGGTATAGAGAACATAAGTAGGAATCCTGATCATCGAAACACCACCACGACGGTAGAGTGTAATTAATTAATAATGACAAAAAGCTGGAGAACCTTTTAAGCGCGTCATGATTAGAGTTTGATATTCAACCTTTTAAGCGTAGCCTCCCGCTTCTCAATGATTTGTTTAATGAATGGCAGATCATAAGGCAGATCCAAGCATAAGTGTTTTGCTTCATTTAGCATTGCAGGAAATACAATTTCAAATCCACTTGGCCGGTGATTCTCCGCTTCATCCTCCATCTTTCCAGCATGTTTCTTCAGGAATTCAATACCTGCAATATTATTTACACCTATAAATATGGGTCAAAGGGAAACAGGCATGCATTTTTACACAAGATATATATAATACACCATTATTTTATTATTAAATAAATTAATCTTTTAAACCTTTCCGAACTTGTGTCTCGCCAGTACGCCATAGGGTGAGAGTAATAATACACGCAAGAGTAGCGAGTACTCTGTCATACGTTAAGAAATGGTCTTCTTGGCCCCAAGAGCCATCTTCCAACTGATTCTGAAGAATCCATTGGAGTGTTTGAGGAAATTGAGGGTGGTGGGAGCCATCGAGTGCTGGAATCCTTGCGACCCAAGCAGTGTCATACGCAGAGGGATTTGTTTCCCCATCGCCCATAGCTCTAAACATACTCTTAATCTCACATATTAATGTATCCACGCGCTTCTCGTCCGCTTCTGCCTGCTAAAATTTATTCAGGTCAACCAAAATATTTTAGATTCTTACATGCTGATCAGATTCTTACAAGTTGAAGTGTCAACCATAATAATATCTTATAACAAACAAAACCTTTAAAGAAAAATCAGTGAGAATACCAACCTTCTTAGATGACATTATTGCATCAATAATATCATCCTTCCAAAATCCTGGAGGGAATTCTCTTTTCGCTACTGTACGAGCAGAAAGCCAATCCAATGACAAATTAGAAATGGAAAATAAACTAACTAACATGACATAAAACACAAATAAACTTAAAATTATGTGCATACCCGATCGTAGGACGTAGATTCTTCTCTGTTTGGTTGCACTGCTTCCGAAACGTGGAATGTGTACTCGTCTGTTGACATAGGCGTCGAGAGTGAGATGATGAGGTCCACTGAGACATGTCGTAGTAATGGAAATATGGGATGAGAAAGAAGAGTACGAAGGGGTGGCCATTTTGCCAAATGCGCCACTAGAATTACAAGAGGTAGCGAATGAGCTTAATTGCCTGCAATCATCTCAAATTGTAGGAAATCACCATAAATAATTCAGTTATATGAAATTACGAAATGCCCTGTTCTATGAATGTTTGTACTCTATTAATTCTAAGTTGTTTTCAGCGTTTTCTTTTTCATTTTCAATTTTACTCTAAATCTAATAAAAATAGATTCGAATTACGAATTTTATTTCAGTAATCTGCAAATGCAAATTTTAAATGTTTTTAATTTTTTTCGTGTGTGTTAATTAAAAATCAAAATCTCATTCATAATAACAAAATTCTAAAATAACTTCTACGACCAAACCAAGCACAAAAATAACCTGCTTCTAGATCTTCCTTCCACGCTTCTCAATTCTCCGCATATCTCTACATCTCCCCTGTTACATTTATATATCAGCTTCAAGGAGGGTAGAGGGTTTGGCTTCAGATGCTTAAATTTGTCTTTTGCGCTTCAGAAGAGTGGATGTCTATCACGTTTCATTGACCTGTCGTTGGGAACGATTGAATATTCAATATCTGTATTTTGTCCATTGCAAGAATCGAAGTTATCGGATTTCAATGGCGTTCCATGTGATCACATTTCAAGATTCGAAGTTATCGGATTTCAATGGCGTTACATGTGATCGGATTTTTAGATATTTGTGTAATCAATTTTTATTCATAACCTTTATAAGAAAACTATTAAAAAATAAACATAATTGAAAATGGATCATACTTACCTAAATAACATATTTCCCATAAGTTACTTCTCATCATTTTAAGTAAGTCTTTGCATCAAAACTGGATAGGAATAAGATGTAAATATATACACTCATCACAAGTTACTTCCCACCATTATCATAATTTATGGATATTGTTACAATATTCATATGCATCCTTTTTAGATATTTGTGTAATCAATTTTTATTCATAACCTTGATAGGAAGACAAATAGAAAATAAAATAATTGAAAGTGGCTCATACTTAGCTAAATAACATATTTTACATAAGTTACTTCCCACCATTTTAACCAAGTCTTTGCATCAAAACTAGACAGGGATAAGATGTAAATATATTGTAACAACATGTTTTAATTTTAATTATGGCTAATAGACTTATTATGACACATTTGAATTAATTAACGAATAAGGATATTCCTTAACAAGACTTGACTATATTTTTTTTAAGAGATAATTAATATATTTTCTTGAGTAAAAAGAGAATAACTGATTGGTAAATGATTCCAAGAACCCAGGGTAAAAAGGTAGAGACAGTTCTGACAGTTGCCTCCCTAGAAGGATAAAATGCAAATCCTCAGAATGGGGAGGGGTTCTGTGCAGAGAGAATGTTAGGGTTAAGCAACAGTCTACTGCAATGAGTTGTCCAAAGCTGGTAAGGAAACCAGTGGAGCTCAAGAAAGAGAAACCCAGAGAATTGTAGAATGGATTGAATCGTGAGGTCTATCTTCTACTATCTCATAATGAATTACCTAAGACCCTGGCGAGGAGCACAGAGGGAGTAGAGGGAGGATGTGATTTCCTCGCTCAAGGTTGGGAGGACCATCAGTTTACTAGAAGACTGCAGTGAGATAAGTAACTATAAGTGTTTTTTTACTGAATGAAATTATTTGTTGAGATGAAAATGTTTATGCAAAACAAAATCCTGTATGAGTTCTAGTGTTCAGGTGGAAAGAATGATATAGGCATTTACTCTCTGCTATGTAGGTAGAGTAGAATTAATTACTAAAGAAAGGAATTTATATACATTTTTTGTAGCGTGTCTAAAATGATTAATTAGACACAGTAGTACAATACCAAATAAGTGAATTGTTAAATGTTCATCATCTACTAAATAAAGGAAGCTGTAAATTACTGCAACATATATATATACACACACATTTCTAACAGAAAAATATTCGAAGAATAGGTCCATGCATTGAAGTAAAAATCTGGTAAATACGTAGGTAAAGGCGAGGGGTTTAGCGCCCAGAACCATGGAGACAGGTTTGGGGTCCATGTCCCCTAAGAACGATTCAAGAAAGAACACTGGAATCTACCTTAGGACAACCACAATGGCTTCACTTAATAAACCTCTAACATATCACGTGTGATCATAACATATTAAACATGCCCTTAATTTGAGTACATATTGGAAAATACACCCAAAAATTACATTATTTAAACCCCTACCAATATAAACCCAATACACTTTCCCAATTTAATAATCCCCTACTTTCACTATATATTGTAGGTATCCATTTTTTTATTGAGATTTTTATACCCCTTTATATTTTTTCATTAACTTTGAGCTCAATTTTTTGTATATGCCAATATAAAAACCCTTTATCCCCTATATATCCCCCAATATATTATGTCATTTTTTCTTCATTATATATCCCCCAATATGAACCCACGTGCTATGGTATTGCTCCCATGGTGAAGCCCCCATGAGGACAACCAAAGAGCTCTATCTAGCAATTTGCAGAGAAATCTAGAAATACCGAGAATTAAACATAATAGTAAAGACTGTGGAATCAGACATAAGGTAAAGTGCACACGTTAAATATGGAGATTTAAACCGTTTGATACATCCTAATTTCTCAGGAGGAAATTTTCATAACAATAAACTTCATAATTATTAACAAAAGTAAGTAAAACCTGAATGGGAAAGTACACATTTTGCACCAGTAAATGCATGAAGAGTAAGCCATGAAAACTGAAAGACACAGTTTCGAATATGCAGTTAATACGTCCAATATTTTTTCGAAAATTATAACGATATGTCTTGACGCTTGCTAAGGCCAGAGGCTATTTGGAAAGTAGGAGAAAACTGAAAATAAAATTACTCTCTGAATTAAAAACTAAGTCTTCACATACAATAGAACCGATAATAGAACTGTGCAAGAGGGTGAGCCTCGAACCCTTTAAACAATCAGAAGAAAAACCCTAAGTTAAACATCGTAGCCATGACTAATGAACAGAGTCAAAGATCCCCACAACCCTGCAACAGGTGAGGGTGGGGCGTGAAGTTATTCACGTATTAAATTCATTATATAACAAGTATATGCATTAACCCCTTTTAAGAGGGCATACTTGGGCAATGCTCACAATGACCCAATACTTCAACCAACAGCGGTTATGCATACACTGCATATAGGCACAAAAACCATTAGAATTCGTGAGGGTTGGAGGATAACTTAGCTATTCAAGAAATAACTTAAATTAAAAAGAATAGAAGTAAAAAGGGAAAGACCTTGGAACTTAGTGCTTACTAGTGCTGGTCGGGCTTGGAAAATTAGAGTTGCATCGTTTCTCATCACCCCAGAAGCAAACTTGAAAGGCTTTGCTATGCGGAAAACAATGGGAAAGAAGGGGAAAAAACTTAGAAAATTATAAGTAACAATGTGTCTAAATCTATGAACACATTGAATGAAGGAAGTAAAACCTGATAACAAGTAGTTCACCTGAACCCGAAGCCGCAAGTTTTCTGCACAGTAGCAGTGGCATGCGTGTCACCATAAGCGAAGAAAGAAGAGAGAAAAAACTTAAATCAACAGATTATCGAAAACCAATGGAACAGGGTGGCTATACCTTTGCATTCGAAGAACAAACATGTGATAACATCCTCCTGGTGTTAATTGTGCTAATAAGCCAGACAGGGAGCACACTGAACGCTGGTAAGAGAAATCATCATTTACAGAGCTAAATGATGGATATGAGGTGGAATGAATGAACCAGAATTCAGAGGGATGGGGCGGGTGGTTACCCTAACCATCCATACACTCACAACGATCGTCGATCCCAAGGATGCAGATCTACGAAGCAGAGGAGCCCACCTGTTGCAGTGTGGGACGGAGATGACTCAAGGAGTTTCTAAGTGGGCAATAAGTCCAACAGTCGAGGCAGATGACTAATTAAATCATTAATCACAAGTTTAGTTTCAAAGTACCCATCATTGAATGTGATAAGTAGTCATATTAGACGGAGATTAATTTCTGGAAGATTAACAATTAGTGAAGTAATGATGTCAAGCATGAACACACAAATTATGATTCAGATTTATGCAGGAACGCAATAAAATACAGAAATAGCCATAAACACAAAGATGCAGTGGAAAAAATACTTCATTTTATTTAACTCAAATGACTGAAATATGCTTACAGACATAATGGAAATAATAATAGCTAGGGTGTTGGTAGAATATGTCTGAGAAGAGATGTGGCGGCTACAGACCTCTGAACTATGTTACAATAAGGCTTGAGGGCCTATTTATTATTGAGAAACAATGGAAAACTCCAAACTTCCAAAAACCTAACCCTAGTAGATGAAGCGCCAAAACTATGTGCCCTGTTTGGGTAAATTGGTGTTTCAACTTCCCGTGGATGTAACTTTGGCATACGATCTTCGTTTGACACGCTTAATAGCTCATTAGAAATATCTATCCAAGTAGTACAACTTTTGGTATAGTAATTATTATGTCGCTCTTGGGTTTCCAAAAAAATGTCGTTTAGGGCCTCAAAACGGCTCCGGAAGTTCAGGACCTGAAAAATTGCCAAGAATAGTAAGTTGTGCCAAAACTGAAAAAATGAAAGAGACAATGGTGGGGCCCCAAGTGGAATAGGTGGGTGGCCACCAATATCCACCTGGATCATTAAGGCCCCAAAATGGCTCCGGGAGTGCAGGACTCAAAAACCTGCTAAAAATAGTAAGGTGTGCTGAAAGTGAAAAGCTGCGAGAATTGATGGTGCGGGTCCAAATTGAAAAGGTGGGTGGCCACCAATATCCACCTAGATCATTCCTCCCTCCTTAGGAAGCAATGGTCCCCATTGCATTGAGATCCTCCATGAGATGAGGCAAATGGTGTTGAACTAGGCATTAGATTTGTCAGAGATGTCATGGACCCGTGGGCGAACATGAGGATGGGTTTAGGAAATTTGGTTTCTTTATCATCCTCAGACAGTACATGTGTGGATTATGTATGTGTAGTTGCCGGAGGTATGGCAACATCAGGTGGTGGTGCGTCGGGGGTCAGATCAATGGAGTGCTTGTCTTGACAATGTAGAGGAACCTCTGTGAGTGAGGAGAAAATTTCCTCGTATTCCTCATGACTTTATCCATCTGGAGAAACCGTGCAGGGGAGCCCTATTTCGAGGTTGTGGCCACAATTTTCTTCTTTCCCTTTGAGCGAGTTGTAAGGACAATAAATTTGCTTGTTTGGGAAACAATCTTACTGTGTTGTTTTGTAGTATTCAAAGAGATGATAGGAGGTGGTACTACCTGTGGTATCCTGTACAAGTTATTTCCCAAAGTAATAAAAAAAACACAAGTCCTAGACTCATACACAGCATGTTGCCTCCATAAGTAAGGTTGGTCCAATAATACATCAGCTACATCAAGAGGAGAAACATCACACAATACCTCATTTGTGAATGGCTGATACTGTACGGAAGGAATCACTGCTGGCAGATGCGGATATCTCTCCCTGGGTGAAGCCACCCGATGGTATATGACTGCGGGTGTGCTATGGTCGGTAGGCCGAGCCGCTTCATGACCTCTTCTGAAATAAGGTTCTTTTGGCTTCTGTTATCGACAAGGAATTGTAGTGGAGGACCCTTCACCCACTTCTGCGAATGGAAGAGGTGCTCCCCCTCCTCTGGATCCTCAGGATCCTCCCTTTGGATCTTGGTGGTGGCAAAAATCGCACTGGGATCCACATCAATGATCTGCTTCCCTTTGTCATTTCCTTTTTCTGGTTCTGACTCAGGATCAGAAAATGCATCTGATTCGGGTGCCTTTAGTTCGGCCACCAACGACTGTTTGACCCAACACTCGTTTGTGCTATGAGTGGGGTTGTTATGAAATTCACACCACTTCCCTGTGTCCTTCTTTGGATTTGTGGTGTTGTTATGAGTCGTACCGCTTTCGCCTTGCCCCGTGTTCTTCGGTTCGGGGGAACCTTTCCCTGGATTGGGATTTGCAGATCCAAAGTCTCGCTTCTTCTGCTTAAATTTCTGCTCGATCTTGGCGGCATAGCGATATGTCATGCCAAGCGATGTAATGTCGAGGAACTCCATTTCCTCCTGAATATGTTTGTGTAGACAACCACGGTACTTGAGCACCAAATGTCTCTCTGAATCTTTAATACCCAACTTTGTACGCAGGGTATGGAACAAATTCGTCAGTTCGTGCACATCTTGATCCCTTTGCTGCCACAACGTGGTCCATTGGATGTATTTTTCCTCATAGCTCCCCACGGGGTAATATTGTTCCTTGATGCCGTCTCGGAATGAATTCCAAGTGGGTGTGATCGAGAATAGAGAGGGTTCCCCTTCGTCCTCTTGCTCACAGTAGGTTTCCCACCAGTATTTGACATGGGGGGTGGCTTTGAGGAGTACAAAAATAATATTTTCTCGATCAAAGAAATCATGGACCGAGAAATACCCTTCTAGCAAATTTAACCATCTATCTATGGCGTTTGCATCTATCTGACCTTCAAATATATGAATGTCAAAGTTTACCTGTACCTTGAAGGGAGTGGCGCCTCTAGAGTGGCTGTTCGATGCAGATGCGTCGTAGGTGGGCAGTCGTTGAAGGATCTGAGCAAAGTTATCCATCATCGCGTTCTTTTGTTTCTCGAGGGCCTCCTCGAGAAATATTTTGATAGGATCTCTTGCTCCCTCGTCTTTCTTTTCTTCCGCCATGGGAGGTCTTCGGGGTTTGCGAGGATGATTTTGCAAGGGTTTAACCAGATCGAGCCCTAACTCCTTATACCCTGACCGTGTTGGGGACATGCAAAGAAAAACAGAGAAAGGGCAAACCGCTCTGATACCACTGATTTGGAATTATGCAGGAACACAATAAAATACAGAAATAGCCATAAACACAAAGATGCAGCAGAAACAATACTTCATTTCATTTAAATCAAATGACTGAAATATGCTTACAGACATAATGGAAATAAAAATAGCTAGGGTGCTGGTAGCATGTATCTGAGAAGAGATGTAGCGGCTACAGACCTCCAAAATGTGTTACAATGAGGCTCGAGGTCCTATTTATTATTGAGAAACAATGGAAAACTCCAAACGTCTAAAAACCTAACCCTAGGAGATGAAGCACCAAAACTATGGGCTCCGTTTGGGTAAATTGGTGTTTCAACTTCCCAGGGACGTAACTTTGGCATACGATCTCTGTTTGACGCACTCAATAGCTCAGGTTTCCCAAAACACGTCGTTTAGTGCCTCGAAACGGCTCTGGAAGTTCAAGACCCAAAAAACTGCCAAAAATAGTAAGTTGTGCCGAAACTGAAAAACTAAAAGAGACAATGGTGGAGCCCCAAGTGGAATAGGTGGGTGGCCACCAATATCCACCTAGATCATTAAGGCCCCAAAACGGCTCCGGGAGTGCACGACCCAAAAACCTGCTAAAAATAGTAAGTTGTGTTGAAAGTTAAAAGCTGCGAGAATTAATGGTGCGGGTCCAAATGGAATAGGTGGGTGGCCACTGATATCCACCTAGATCAGATTATTATTTAAACCCAAGATATATGTGATCAAAGAATAATGATTACCTATAGGGTTTGTAAAGTCACAGTGCAATAATTAATTAAACCCTTTCCAAAGTTATAGATTGGCAATATTTGCATTCGTATAAAGTATGTTCTGTATGCATGATTATACTCTAATGTTATCATATGATTTTGATTATATTGATAGTATAGTATAACACAATGTGAAGTTAGAAATGATGACTCATATGGGTTATATATATATATAGGCCTAGAAATGAGTATTTTTGATATGATGTATGAGGTGATTTAATATAAGGTTGAAAGATAGTAAAAAGGTAAATATTTTTTATTTTATTTTGGTGTATGTTTACTTTTAATTGTGACAAGTGCTATCAGAGTGAAGTTACACGCTGGGGCCAGATGGGCCAACACCATAACGTGGGTGTTTTCATCTTGTTTATTTTTGAAACTGTGCACAGTATAGGAAAAAGTAGCAACAAGCTACCATGAGGAGAGGATCTAGTCATCAAATGCCCAAAAACTTGAGGGAAACCCATCCCTTGACCAACCCTGAAGTTAACCCAGAGATGTGGGTGCAGTTGAGCGTAGATCAACACCAACAAACCAATAGATTACTAGAAGAACAACAACGTCAGAAAAATAGAGTACTTGATACAGTAAAACAACTTCATACACAGATGGCCAGGGTGCAGAGTGCTAATGAAAGGTTAATGAGGGAGAAGGAAAGGATATTGAAGAGCCTGTTACCAGGATTAATCCCTCTTGCAGACAAGAGCGATATCCCTAGTACTCCAACGAGTAACTAGAAACAAAGATCCATTTGAATACCTCTTTCTCTAGATTATTTGTATTTTAAGATGATTATAATAGTAAAGTAGAGAGGACATGCTCCTACCTTGAAATCCAAACGCCTGATGTAGCCCTTTGTCCGTTGCTCCAAAGTAGTTCTCCAATGATGAGTAGAACCTACAATCAAAGAAAAGACAAATAATCAAAGCATCTGCAATATATAATATTGAAAAGTACTAATCCAACTTAGTGACCAAGGAATCTAAGTATTGACATCATTCCCATAAATTCATAAACAAGACAATGAGAAAAATAGATCCATATGTATTATCATAAATTAGAAAGAGTAATCTTACAACCTGATGCCTTGATGTTGTACAAATTTCTCTGAGGGTTCGAGCAATCATTCTCCTTCAATCTGATAAGCCTTCCTCTCTAGAATGACCAACATGAATTCATGGACACAAAGGTGTGATCTTCAATGTATCAATAAAAACTCACTAGTATATAAAGTATGCACTCTATGGAATCTCTTTAGCTTAGAAACTATATAGATTTGTTTCTATTATTCATAATCTACCATTGAACCTGAAACTTGGGCTCAATTTATAGGGATATTGAGGTAGTTTCAGCTCCATAAAGAGAGGGATGGATTCCTCCCATGAAGGGATTTGAGTTCCTTGGACCAAGGGATAAGCTCCATGAGTGGAGGGATAAAGCTCAAACTGGCGTGACCTTAGAGGCTTCCAGTTGGGAGAGTATTCAACCAACTAGGCTTCCAGAAGATACTTTTTATGTTTACTTGCTTTTCATGGGGGTGCGCAGGTTTTAGTGGCAAACAGAGTGGTGATTGCCATGGCTAATGGAAGAATCATCAACACATGCATAGGGAAATGCTAGTAAAACCACGCAGACAAAATTTTAAGGGTTTTATAGAGCTTTTCTCCAATTTCCAAGACTTGATTAAGGAAAATGAGTGTTTTTGACCTCTAAGGGAACATGATATGGATGGTGATAGACTCGTATGAACAGTCAAATGTCATGGTGAAAACATGACGTGTAACAAATTGCTCCCTAAAGTGCGAATTATGAGGGTTTTTTTGAAGAGTGAAGTCCTTTATCATTTCGAGGATTGGATTGGAGATACCGGTCAAAAACTTGTAAAAACATTAAATGCAAATATATACCACCACTGAGGTAGGCATTCCCATACTCAGATCAAAATGAACTAAATGTTCTGGTTCAAATATTATTTCATTATTACATCAAAAGTAGACATAGTATGGGTGCAACCATTTGCCATAAGCAGTCTACTATATCATGAATAATAAAACTCCTCGCAACCTGGATGGTGGAAACTAGATCTAGTGTCTTGATTTTTGCTTCTCGAACTAGTACAAATCTATCCATGCAATTTGTTGTGTCAGAGTCAAACATGGTAGAAACCACTTGATTACCGGTCAATGATGAGAACCGTTAACAACTATGAGAGAAACTACCAATAATGACAATGGCCCTCAAAGTACTTCAGTACAATATATGAAGTTTGAATGAATGATTTGTAGTCGAACACTCATAGAATCATTCAATCAAAGGCCAATGATGAAAAACTATCATCGAAGGCGAGAAAAATGCCATTAGGGCATGTAAATCCCATGGTAATGATAGGATTATAGATCAAATTTCTAGATAATGAGCTGATGTCGATAGAAAGTGGCCCGTCGTAGGAAAGCCTATGACATGAAACCATTAGATCAAGTTTTGAAGAAATGTTTTGCAAGGACTGACTCAGGGATGGTCAATGCAAGTGGAGACAAATGTTTGCAATGAATTCTTTATTGAAATTTCTCTTGAACACATAATGACACTATAAATGGTTTGGCAGCATTTGACCTAAAGGTAATACCCATAAACCGATTGAAGACTTTCAATGTGGTTCGATTAACTATTAGACAAAGGATTTCCCAACCTAGGTACAAGTGTGATAATGTGTTGTGTTTAAGAGCGACATGCTGCTTTCTAAAATAAGGACGACAGATGGATTATTTTTCTCTCTTTTTCCCCCACCATTACTGGCAAGTACTTCTTTATTTTTGTCAAGCTTGAAGAGGATAGCATTTTCTTGTTGTGTAAGCTCATCCTTCGGGAAATTTCATCTTAGTATTAAAATCAAACCCTAAGAAGGAGTGATTCGGTCTTGTTGTGATCGATAGGTCATGTACTGTTTAGTTTTAACGAGTCCAATATAGGAATAACTCAACATTTTTCAGTTTTAGGGAGTCAGAAGAAAAACACAAGTAAACTCCATGATTGTTCTTTTTCGTAAATTTAGTCCCTCAAGCCCGAAAAAGGATAAAATAATGCAGGAGAGAACTCCATTGACCATGATTAGTCAACATATACCTTTTTCGTAATTATTCTAATTCAGTTCGGAAAAGGGGTAAACTTATACTGAATGGATGATTGTTCATTTACTTTAACGAGTTCGAATAATCAAGTACTCGACGATATTTTCATGTTTCGAGAGTCTTAAAAGGGCTTAAAAGAGGAATCTAGGGTTTCTCTTTTTCGTATTTTTACAGAGCCCGAAAAAGTGATAAAAGTGTACTCAATGTCAAAATAATTCTTTTCACCAAAATCCTGTATCCTGCACAAAAAATCGAACAATTACAAATATCTGTTCTAAAAAAGTAAAAATATTTTGAGTTGAATTTTTTTAAAATAAATAAAATAATGTTATTTTATTTATTTAAAACTACAAAAAGGAGTTAAAATAAGTCATTTTCACCATTTTCTTTTCAGAACAGAGCATATAGAGCTTTTGGCCAAAAACTTCCGGCGATGATATCAGAAGAACCGACCGACCATTTCGAGAACCGTCCGAAACAGGTAAGCCACATCATCATTGTCTTTGTTTTCATCCATTTAATTTATTGTTTTAATCTTTCATGGAATTTTTTATAGGGAAATTATGTTTTAAAATCGACCCTTAGGCATGTGCGGGTTCTCTGGGCGAAAACTGCACACCTCGACGATTTTTTAAAAGAAAAATCATCAGGCCACCGCGACTTCTATGTATGATGCGTGCCAAAAAATGCACTGTGTAAACATAGAAACTACACAGGTGCCATGAGTTTTTGAAAAACCTAATTCTCTCTATAAAAATGGCTCAAACTTCCCTCAACTGATTTCTAATGTTTAAATCTGTTGATTTGCAGGTCTTTAATCATGTTGGAATGGCGGGAACGAGAGCATGAACCCATGGACAATGAAGCTATAAATGATCCGGAACTATGTGTGCATTAAAGAATTGTGACGTATACAAGTTTGGGCGATTCAGGGCTTGAAAGCACAGGTTGAGCTGATGAATTGGGTCGTGAATGCATGGGATGTGCAAGACCAATTTTTCATAACTGGAGATCATCGGCTTGTGATCAAGTCGAAGGACATATACTTCCTCACTGGATTTCCTCGTAGAGAGAGGAACATCTCTTTATTTGGGACTACACTAGGAGGACTTCCCACTGCTACTTACAAGGATCAACATTGTAGCCGAGATTTAGAGCTAAAGGATAGTCTCATAGACATCAAAACTATTATGCGACTGGAACTCAAAATCATAATATTCACGGTTACCAGGTTATGCGGGAGTGCAGCTCCCCATGTGGCTACCAAAGCACAGATGCAGACCGCAGTTGAGTGTTTTGTAGGAACAATATTCAACTGGAGTGAAGGAGTGTTGGAAAAAATGAAGGGCCAACTTACTAGAGCTAAAAATGGGAAGTTGAAAAAATTCGGGTATGGTGCCATTCTTATCTCTTTTTCTCTAGAGAGGATCCCACTCCTTGTGCCTCAACAGTCTCCGGTGGATCCTGGAAGTCCTTAGGAACCTCGTATGGTGCGTTGGGTAGCATTGATGGCTCGCCATGGTGGAGAAGGTGGTGCAGTGGTTCGTTTTACACCACATTATTTCTCATGGCTTAGGAATAAGATCTTCATAATTGAAGATTTTCCTTTTGTAGGGATGGATTATAGAGGTGATCTTGAAACATATCTGCCACCAAGGGCAATGGGATGAGACAGGTTAGTGAATCATTTTGATTTTTTTTTTTCTAATTTTGATTTGATTTTTTATCGTCCAATACTGAATTTTTTTTTAAATTCATATGTCGGTCTGACACAACCAACAATGCTTCATCGCTTTGACAAGCGAGAGGCACAACCCATAACAGCCCCACATGATGATGCAACATAGATCCTAGCAGAGATGGAGCACAACCTTGAGAGGTTGACTATTGATATTCTTGAGACATGAATAGATGATATGCCTCTCAAGCTCCAGAGACATGTGACTGGTGTCCCAGGTCCACTTAGGAGATTTCTATGCAAGATGGCACGTGCCATAGTTTGCTATCATGATCATCATCATGGATAGATGATGGTCATTGCAGATTTATATTTTGTTTTTTGTATCAGTGTCTTTTAGATCATAAGGTGTTTTAACCTATGACCATAGACAATGTAATATTTTTTGACACAAAATTATTTATCCTAATGATATTACTACCTTCCTTCTCTGATTATCTTGTTCAATGTTAGCCTCTCTTATAAACAATTATAGATTGAAAGTTAATTAAATTAATTAAATATTGAAAATCAGGATTTTAACCCTAGTTTTCTAGATTATGTTAGTTCCTTTTGGTTAGGAGTTAGTTTAGGCCTACCTAACTTAGCTCCTAGATTAGGGTGTGGTTGAGCTATTTGGTCAACCAATTTGTCCAAGATAGACACACTATCTTGAGACAGCTTCCTCATCTATTTATTTGTATTATTACATTCTTTTAAAATGAACAATATGTGAGGAATGCCATAAAGTTCTCACACCTTTTCCGCCAATGGTTTGTCTCAGGTATTTTTATGTGTATTTTATTAATTGATTATTTTCTACATGTGGTATCAAAGCTGCGGTGAGATTTATGGGAGCATGACGTAGATTCAGTCCTTCAATCCTATAGTGTGAAATGGAAAATGTGAACCAGAGGGCACAACATAGTCTGATGATTTGTGTATAAATTTTGTCTGTAGTGCATTCAAATCAATGTTTGGCAAAGCGTGTGGGTTGTCATATCTGCATGAGGAGGGCCAAGAGGCAGAGCTCAGATCATGAATTGAGGATTTAGTCGGTGATACCATTTGTGTAAGGAACAACAACATTAAGATCTACGCTCTAGAAGACATGAGCAACAGAGTGCTGCATGACTAGTGTTCTTCTGTGTAAATGAATGAGTGGGTGATCATGGGGGATCACCTATTTCTCCTACTGCTGAAGGGTGTGTCGAGTGTCGAACGATCTGCTAGCCATGGTGAATAGGTTGCTTCTTCCTGTGTGCATCGTGGAGCTGAGAAGGATCCTTGTTTCTATATGCACGAGCCACCAAAATCACTACAGGAGAGGAAGATATGGTCTTTTAACCAACAAAATACGCAAGAACCCATTCTTGAAAGCCATATACGATCTCACCTTCAACCCTACAAGCAGAAAGAAGGGTTATTATTCCTTGAATCAGTGGTGAGCTGCATGGTACAAACGAGTCCTTCCAGCGTGAAACGTGAGTCTCTTCAGCCATTTATCGAATTCGAGGCTCAGAAAGTTCAAGGAAGAATCGCAAAAACTATTCAAAAATACAATAGTTGAAAATGGCTCATACTTAGCTAAATAACATATTTCCCATTAGCTAAATACTTAGCTAAATACCATTTGCAAGAAGATTTATAGAATATTTTTATTATTAAATAAAGTTATCATAACCCATTTGCCTCAATTCTATGTAAACAAAATAATGCATTAATCTCTGATCAATCATTCCAAATTAAGTCATCACAACACATCTAAACTCTTCTACAAAGCCTACTCCTTCATAGTGTATATCTCAAAACATCTACATATAAGGCACGAAAGATAAATATATTGTTACCATTTTATTTCATATATAATGTGGGTTGATTTTCACTTTTATTAAGTATCTGTTTCAAAAAATAAACAATTTTTCGATAATTTGATTTTGGAGCTTGTTTAACAATGTAAAGAGCCTTTTTCAATTTGTAGAATTTGTGTTCATTTCCTTTAATTGCATATCCTTAGCATTGTTGAACATGTACATCTTCTTTTCATACACTATTCAAAAAAGTTCATTTCATGTCAAACTAATAAACTAACCAATTATATTGTGTTTATAATTCCATTTTTTTTTATCGTATTCAACCTTACAACATGAGCATATCTTTTATTGTAGTGGATATTTGGCTACTGAGCTTACCATTTTACCCCTTTGCCACTAACCTTACCTTGCACTTTTGTATGGATCTATTAGCAAAAAAAATTGTTTTGTACACCCAACTCACCCTAATGACTTTTTTTTTCCCTAGGAGTATCTAGAAGCTCCCATGTTTTATCCCTCTTTACTTCATCTTTTACTACATTTTCAAAATATATTGGCTTCATTTTAATCTGAGACATTAAAGTAAAATTAGTATATCCACTATCTTCATCTAAGGATTTTACCTTTCTTGGAGGAGGAATTGGACTTGAAATATGACTTAAAGTTGAAGAAGATGATGGAGTGGATATAGTGTGGGAAGTATTTGAACTATTAGTTGGATTTGTAGAAACAAAATATTCATATTCATGCACACTAACTCTTGGATTTTATTTTTTCACACCTTGATTTCACTTCCATTCTTCTTTTTCATAAAAAAAAACACAATCATGACTAACCAATAGTTCTTTAGTTTATGGATTATACAATTTATAAGTCTTTGTCTCCTCACAATAACTAATAAAAATGAATTTCACACTTTTATACACTAGTTTTCTTCTGTTTTTTTAAGCATGAACATGAACATAAGAAATACAACCAAAGAATTTCAAATGAGAAACACTAGGTTTTCTTTCTAAAAGTGTGTGATATGATGTCATATTTTTCACACTAGTTGTTAGAAATTTATTAATAAAATAAAAAGGTACAACTACAACTTCAATCCAAAATGTGTTTGGAAGACTTTTACTTTTCAACATTGTTGAATGTCTTCTACACTAGTGTAAGGGTTAGTAAGAAGACCTATTTTATGGTTTGAAAGTATTCCAACAAGAAATTACAAGGATTTATATGTGAACCCGCACACATTCATATAGCTTCTCATAAATATGCAGGATATGCTAAAACATAACCACAAAATAAAGGTACAAAATATGAAACCATATAATGCATGAAATACCCCAATAAACCTGATATAAAAATTTATTAATTTTTCACATGGTGAGAAGATCTTCTTAAATGTGATAATCCTTATTGCAGCATGAAATTATCTCTCTACAAAAGGACAAAGAAAAAAATACAAAAATACAAAAATGGTAGAGAACTTCTCATTAAGAAGACTTGAAAGTTGTTGGATAATAAGTTTAGTGTTGAAAATGGATCATTACAGATAAGGAGGAAAATCTATCTATTTATAATAAAACGTTATTTATAACGTTAGTTATATTTGATGAGGTCAAATATAATAAAATATTTGTTGGACCAAATCAAAATCTAACTAATTTGGTATTTTATTATTATTTGTGAGATGAAAAAGTTAAAAATAATGGTTAATGACATTTATTTAGTTAGGTAACTCACAAACTATTTTATTTAGTTAACTAATGAAGATTAGGTAAAATTAGAAATAATTAACAAACAATGAGTTTATTAAATTATTTATATGTCAGAGGGTAAAATATGTTAGAAAAAATACATAAATAATGATTTAATAAATTATTTTATGAGAATGTTTAAAATATTAAGAAATAATCAATAAACAAATGATTTATTGAAATTTTACTATGGAAACTAATAATTTGAGTGAAAATATATAAAATTATTTTCACCTAAATGGTTTAAACATCTTAGATCTATCTTAATTACGAATCTATAATCCCTTGAGGTGCAAACATCTTATATAATGAAAAGATATTTGATCCCTGTGAGTGGGTAGATCCGAAGTTAAGATGGATCTAGGATGGTATAATATATATGTAGTTGAAATTGAAATAATTTATTTATAATTCATAGCTGACATTGAAATATTTTATTTATAATTCATGTTCTCCACATGGCATTTAATTATTTGTATTATTAATAGTTTCTAAATTTTAGAGATGAAGTCGATATTAAGAATTCAAAAAATTACAAATCTCTCTCATACATTGAATTAAAAAAGAATTATTAATGGAACAAGAATTGTCTCAATTTTTCTCTCTCTTTATATGTTTCATGTTAACATATTTTACTCAACATGGATAATCAAATATTGTATTTATAATCAACATTAAACTTCTCTTTGTTATCAACATATTTTTAAAATCTTCTATATCTAACTCCATTTTAAAAATAAATAAAACACATATATCTCTTGATATGGAAAGTGAATCTATATATATATATATATATATATATATATATATATATATATATATATATATATATATATATATATATATTTAAACTACTTTATTTTTCTCTAAATAAAGTAGATATAAAATTATGTTATTTAACATGGACATTGAAATATTTTATAAAATATTTTTTGTTAATAATATATTTCGATTTAAATATACATGTAAATCAAGAATACTATTTCTTGTCATCTCCATAATAAGTATTAAAGAAATTACATTTCTTTCTCCTAGTAGAAAGTAAATAATACTTTTTACTCATTAAGGAATAAATTACATTTTTTCTTCATACTAAAAGGTAATTTTTTGTTTTTTGTTTTTACTTTCATTTACTTTATATCTATATATAAATTTATGTAAAATTAAGGTCCAACTTGAAGAATTTTAATAATGACCAACATTAATTTCCTACTATTTTTTATTTGTTAATTTTAATTAGTATATTAATATTTTTAAATGTAACATTATGTGACAATATCTCTCCCATACTAGGTTGTAGAGCACCTCTAGACGTAATTATGAGAGTAACATAAAACTAGCAATTGCACCTAATGTTGCAAAGAAAACGCCGTAGGGAAGAAGCTAGAAATAAATCAATTGTAATTAATTTGATGTTAAACAGAGAAATTAAGATATTGATTGTCAAAAATATATATAAAGGAATTAGGATACAGATAGCCAAAACAACAAAAACTGATGATGTTTAAAAGAATGTTGGAGGGATAGAAACTATAGAAAAACCAAAATAAAATCTTCTACAAGAGAGAATGGAATTGATGTAGTTGTGGGTCAAATATAAGAGAATATCTAACATATATAAGAATGCAAAGGGCCCAAAAATGACAAAATATAGTTGTCGAGAGGTGGACGATGAAGGATGCCTTTGTAAATGGTATCTATGTAAACTTACCATTAATGATAGTTGGCCTTGCATTGGAAAAATATTCTAACACTCCCCCTTGAGTGAAATGTAAGAGTAAATAAAGAAGACAAAATGGGTCTCCAAAGTCAAATTCTCATCACAAATGATCAAAGAAACAAAGAAAGTATTTAGAATTCGAATGAGAAGATCAATGCACTACATTTGGTTGTTTTGAAGTATTTGACAAGGTGGGTGATTACTTCTATATATGTGCATTCACTTAGTAGTGAATGTGGAAAATCTAAAACTCTATGATCCTTTCATGGTGGTTCAATAAACTGATGAGTTGATGCAATGTACCATAGAAGAATTAGCACAATAAGCTTAGTAAAGTTGGAAAAATATATGGTTTTGTAGAAAATTCCAAAACTATTGGATAGGAGTGGCATGAACTCTAGTAGGTTGGGTTGAAAGGGAAGCTTCCAAGAAATGTGAAATGGTACTATAGGGAGAAGGTAGAGGAAAACAAATTCCTGGTGTCATTTAGTAAAATATTTTGGATACTCAAAAGTTCTCTAAATATAGAGATATGATCTAGAATGGATCATTATATATGTCATCAACTATCTTGATATTTTATGAGTGGAATAAATTGGAGCATGTTCCAATTTGGTGATTTTTGGGAATCTAGAAAATTAGAGAGCTAGTTTGGCACATAAAAAAAACACATTTTAAGGTCAAAGGTTTGTGAGCATACACCTCAATGCCTCAATGCTACATTGAAACACTATTATACACACTAAAAAGCTTTTCAATAACACAAAAAATCACTTCAATTGGAGTTTTTTTTAATGTAAAAAATCAGTACCTCTTATAAATTCACCTACCTATTACAAAGATAGCATCCATTGAATACCACATCATTATTTTAACATTTTAATTAATAAAAATACTAATTTCACATTATTATTTTAATATTTTAATCAGTAGAAATACCTATGTTACACGGAGTACGCTCCCTCTATGGAGATGAAGTACCTGAAGCTCAAACAAATGCTGGGAGCTTGGGAGGGCGAAACGCAAAACGTTCCAAAAAGTAGCGGGAGCTTCGTTTCGGTGCTCGGGAGCTTTTCGGGAGCACCAGGCGTGCGGAATAGAGGTTTCCGGTACTCGTGTCCCGCGGGAGAACGCTGATCGGGAACTTTGTGGGAGCTCCCATCCATCGAGGAGCTTCTAGAAGCTCCTCGATGGATGGAACTCCCGAGCTCCCCGTCGACAATATGACATCTCACGAAAAAATTGGTGGCGAAGCCTTTGGCGAAAGTGTTGGCGGCAGAGCATGCCATTCATTTCCTGCAATTAGTTCTCTAGAGTCTATATAATCGCATCCATCATAAGGGTAAATCAAACCGTTCACGGTTTCCGGTATTTGCATGCGTTTAGACGTTGTTTGCCGTTTCCAGTGCGGGCTGTTGTTCGGTCGTCGCCGCTCATGCTTTGCTCAGTGTTCCGTCTGTTGAGGGTATCCTGCGGTGATCACAGTATCATTTATGATTTTAATATTTTATCGTTTCTCGGTTAGATCCGTCTTGCAGGTCAGGTTACATAGTTTTGGGCTTTAATTTGTAAAGGAATTTCCGAATTTTGCTTGTGCTCATTAGGGAATGTTTATTCGTCAACAGGTTCATTGTTCGATGTTTAGTTCGCTTTGAAAGCTGCAGCATTAAGTTTTTATTAAATGGATTCAACCTCACTTGCCTCACGCAGGTCCCTTCGAAAGATGACCTGTGCTGTTCCATTGAGCTTGTAGCTCGAGAGTTAAACCCTCCTTCACATATGTTTAGCAAAGTAAATTCGTTAAGGCTGGTAGGATTCTTCGATCGTGCTACAAACACTATGCGCGTACCTAATCTTTAACACAGAGGAGATTCAAGCCTTCGATTTCAAGAAATGATTTATAACGTTTTTAATACATTGTTGTTCGATGTTTAGTTATTATTTATTAAGCTTATTACTTGGCTTTACTATTTTACTCTCTGCTTGTGTTTGTTATTTAATAAATTCACATTACTCATATTAATATATAGCCAAAAATATTTTGGTATTTCAATCGATATAAAGTTTAGCTTAAATGAGTTGAGAAATCAGGTAACCCACAGATTTTCATTTCGGTGTTGTTTTGTTTTTCTAAATCCATTTTTCCAGTACTCTCGAGGTCTTGATACACGGATCGGAGTAGCAAAGGCTGCGTGGTTGGTAGGTACTGCGCGGTGCAGTCACTTAAATTTAGAGCGCATCTCTATCTCTTGCAAAAACATCTTGGATACTGCTTCTTTTTATTTTGTATCTCATGGAAGACGTTAATTTGACCCTTTCACGGGACAATACATCTCTCGCATCTACCTCTACTATTATAAACTCGGTTTTAACTTTTCGTTTTTATTTAATACTTTGTGTCATATAATTAGTAACTTAGTTCAATATGCATATATGATATATGCTTGTACCCGAAAAATTATTTTGTTTCTTTCGTACGGTGTATCATATAATTAAACTTTTATTTCCTACTGCTGTTTTTGTTTTAACTTTTATTAGTTTTAATTTTAAATGTGAGAGAAAATTTCAAAATTTCAATTTTATTTGGTTTTCCATGTCTTGCACAATATAAGTATGTTTAGACTTCGAGTCACCTCTATTTCGTTTACATTTTCCAAACGGGGACCATACTACGCCGGATTCTGCTGCACCTCTCTATTTAAAATTTACATATGTCATTTGAACATTTGTGCACATTTGAAATGCGATGCTAGCATCGAACAATAGTCACTAGTTAAAGATTCGGACAGGCAATCGCAGCTGCACGTTCAATTAAAGGCTTAAGGAATATAACTTTAATTTTTTAAATTTCAGTACGCACAATATAACTAGAATTACTAATTACCATATTTAAAAATGACAAATTTGAAATGTTCATTTGTTATCAAATGAAAAAGCTGTACGAGTGTATGCATATTGATATTTTATTTGTAGATTTAAATTTTAATCATTTAAATAATAAATATTAAATCTCATTTAAGTGCATTCAATATAAACTAAAAAGTTTTCTTTGCCCATTTATACATTTAAATTTTAATATGTACATATTACTTATAAAATATATATATTAAAATTTAATTTTTTAATATATTATATAATATATTATTGCCGCTCCCAACTTGACGTTTCTTGTAAATTTGGACAAAGCTTCTAGCACGTACTGGGATACTGGATTTCCCATTCACCGAGTATCCCCAGTGCAGAAACTCGTGCAACATAGAGAAATACTAATTTTTATTATTATTTATACTTTGGTTCTTCACCAATATGAACGTAAGCTCTGGACATCAATGGTGCAAGAATAAGCAGGAATGGGGCTAAATATTATCGAAATCCTTAATTATAAACATTTTGGAATATCCGCCCAAAATATTACACGTTTTAAAATTTTAAGATAATTTATGTAAAAAAGTTCAAACAACATTATGAGTGAATGACGGTGAAAATGATATATTCAATTCATATTACGTATTTTAATCATAAACTTATTTTCATATAATATGGTATATACTTCATTCTTTTGCTCGTTTTTCGAGGTGTATGTGATGTTTTGACCTTTTACGTTTAGAGCTAAACAATTATTGATAATGCAAAATTCCAATGAAGTGAAAAATCTAATTAAATTTGTATTCATTATGAGGTACTAGCTACGTTAAAATAAATTTTCCTTCAGTCAAACATTTACTAATATGGCATGCTCCATTATTGCTTATATATTGACAAAAAAGAATATAGAAATCCAAAAAAGTGAGGTGTAATGCATGTTCCAAAATTTTGTTGGCCAGCCAAAAAATAATATCTGCAAATGGTTTTGACTTAAAATGTGCGCAGATTTTTCTATCAACATCGGGCGAACGATGTCCCCAGCCCACGAGGAATTTTATACGCTTTTTTCTATCAACATCGGCCGAGGAACGATTGTCCGCAGCCCACGAGGAATTTTATACGCATTGACTCCAATATAAACATTAATAAATACCATCCCGCATCATCAATTCTAAATAAAAACCATTCTAGATAGTCATATACAATTTTTTTTTTTCATTTATTATCTTATCAATGGGCAAAAGACATATAATATGAGACAAAATCAAAAGTCTGGAATGCCGTATCAACTCTGATTCAATCGTTTTCAAATATAAAGGTCTGTATTATTCCTGATGCAAAATTTTGTTTGCAAAGCAAGCTCCTTTATCTATACCATAGATTTATTTAAAACTAGTAAAAACAAAAATATTAAATTAAAGTACAAAGTTAACCATAAGAATGGATTTGTTGCTTAAAATTCCAACATTCATCCACATTTTTTACCTTACTAAAATTTTAAATTAAATTATTAAAGACAGAGATAATACAGCTAAGGTCCAGCGCTCCATACTGTTAAAAACAATAACGTGTAGTGCGATATACCGAGGTGAAGGCCCTCCACCATTACTTGTCATTTTATTTATTGGATATCTACTAAATAAATATTCAACCACTTGTTAAAATCGAGTCAACATATATCTTGAAGTTTATTTAATGTGATCGCTATTCCACTTGCAACGATTACAATATCCGAGCTTAATAGATGGACATGGCTATTTCCGTTTAATGAGCTAATTAACTCAACCACTTGCCCTTCGACATATCAGTTTTGTTTTGAAAAAGGTCTTTTAAAAAACAGACAGTGTTGGCAAAGTTTGATAAAACGTTAATAAATTTTCTTTTTAAATTAAATTATAAGATTAATCGTTAGTTTGAAAGTTATTATAAAATTGGTTAAAACAAGAGCAATTCGGAGAACTGCAAGTCATTTTAAGGGGAAATATGTCAATTCTCCAAAGCAATTCAATTTGAAGGCATACTCCGAATTGTAAGGCATTTTCAGGGGAAATATGTCAATTCTCCAAATTGCAATAATTTTCAGCGAAAAATTGTGAATTTTCCGACAAAATTCGAGAACTGTAAAAGCGAGTTTCGGGGAAAGTATGTCAATTCCCTGAATTGTACTGCATTTTCGAGTGAAAAATTGTCAAGTTTCCAAAGAAAATCGGAGAATTGTAAGGCATTTGCGAGTGAAAGAGAATGCAATTCTCCTAAGCAATTCAATTTGAACGCTTTCTCCAAATTGTAAAGCATTTTCGGAGAAAAGGTGTTAAGCATCCGAACCAATTCGCTTTTAAGGCACCATATCGCCTACACAACACTCGAATTTTAAGGCTCTTTTAGGGAAAAAAGCGCAATTCTCCAAATTGTAAGGTTTTTTCCCTGTGAAAATATGTTAATTCTCCAAAGCAATTCGAGAAGCTGTAAGTCATTTTTCGACATAGAGACATGATTATGTAAATTCAAGTTGTTGGTTTTTTACTGTTGAAATAAAAAGTCATTTTCGGTGAAAATTTGTCTACAGACATGCGATTTTTTAAGGCTTCTTCGGGAAGGAGATGTCAATTCTCCAAATGGAAGGCATTTTCGGGGGAAAATGTGTTAATTTTATGACTCGTTTCGAAACTGTAAGTCATTTTCGGGGGGAAAGATGTCAATTCTCCGAAGCAATTCAACTTGAAGGCTTTCTCCAAATTGTAATGCATTTCCAAACATTTTGTCTTTTCAGGTGAAAATTTGTCTACGAGCCACCGATTTTTAAGGCTTCTTCGGGGAAGAAAGATGTCAATTCTCCAAATTGTAAGGCATTTGTTTAGTTGAAATCTTATTTTTATTTTTATAAATTTGAGGAGGAGACAGATTTGACACTCCTTTCATCTTGTTTTTTTTCACAAATTTAACTAACGCAATTTCATAGATTAAAGAGCCGAGTCCGAGTGCCTGCGGAAGCATGTCAAGCATGCGGCATCATGCAAGATGTGATGCTCACCTTGCGGTAGAAATCCCAGTGGTAAAGAAGACGCCTCGATAACTTAGACGGAGGTATCGATTATATGGGAATTTATAGTTCCAAGTACATGCTTCCAGGGTCATTTGAAAATGCCCTAGCTTCAAGATTAAACTTATTTTACATATCATTCATATATTCATATTATCTCGATATTATGTTCAATGGAATTAAAAATATATTGGAGATTTGTTTAGAAGATCGAAATGTATTGCATAGGGTATGCTCATGCAATCTACGAGCTAGCAAAGGAGAAACTTAAGGCGAGGGGCAACAACTACGGGCATTGGCACTCCGGATAGGGAAAAGGTGTTAAGCATCAGAACCAATTCGCTTTTAAGGCACCATATCGCCTACACAACACTCGAATTTTAAGGCTCTTTTAGGGAAAAAGCGCAATTCTCCAAATTGTAAGGGTTTTTTCTGTGAAAATATGTTAATTCTCCAAAGCAATTCGAGAACCGTAAGTCATTTTCGACATAGAGACATGATTATGTAAATTCAAGTAGTTGGTTTTTTCTGTTGAAATAAAAAGTCATTTTCGGTGAAAATTTGTCTACGGGACAACGATTTTTAAGGCTTCTTCGGGGAAGGAGATGTCAATTCTCCAAATGGAAGGCATTTTTCGGGGAAAATGTGTTAATTTTTCCGACTCATTTCGAAAGCTGCAAGTCATTTTTTAGGGGAAAGATGTCAATTCTCCGAAGCATTTCAACTTGAAGACTTTCTCCAAATTGTAATGCATTTCCAACCATTTTGTCTTTTCGGTGAAAATTTGTCTACGAGCCACAGATTTTTAAGGCTTCTTCAGGAAGAAAGATGTCAATTCTCCAAATTGTAAGGCATTTGTTTAGTTGAAATCTTATTTTTTATTTTTTATAAATTTGAGGAGGAGCCACATTTGACACTCCTTTCATACTTTGTTTTTTCACAAATTTAACTAACGCAATTTCATAGATTAAAGAGCCGAGTCCGAGTGCCTCTAGAAGCATGTAAAGCATGCGGCATCATGCAAGATGCAGTTTGCTTACCTTGCGGTAAGAAATCCCCAGTTTGGTAAAGAAGATGCCTCCGATAACCTAGATAGAGGTACTGATTATATGGGAATTTATAGTTCCAAGTACATGCTTCGGGGTCATTTGAAAATGCCCTGACTTCAAGACTTGTTTATAAGATTGAAATGTAAAAAAATAGGGAAAAGAGGAATCATTCCAAAATTTCCCAATATTCTTTGTTCAAATCTTCATTAATTAAAACTAATCTACCATACATAAAACATTTGCCATGATTATATTTTTAAAACATGATAGGAAGCATCTAATTATAAGTGAATGGCATCATTGGAAACGAAGAGTTGAATCAAATAACCGAGAGTCGATACAAAATATTCGTTGGATTAATACACAGGAGGACAAACGAGAATAGACAAGAAATAAACCAGGCCAGGTCCCCGCCTAGCTGAACAGATGATCATGACAGGGCATCATACTTGTGTTAAGGGATTTCATTTGCCGGGGACGAAGTTGGTGGCATAGGCCCAAGCGTTGTTGTTAACGGGGTCAGCGAGGTGATCATCGAGGTTCTCGATGGGTCCCTTTCTGGTGACAATGGCCAGCACAAAGAATCCGAACATGGAAAACATGGCCAAGCACCCGTTCTTGATCTCCTTCACCTTCAGCTCCGCGAAAGCGTCGGGGTCGTCTGCAAGTCGCAAGGGGTCGAAGCTGCCACCGGGGTAGATGGGGTCGGTCACCTCTCCCATAGGGGCCGCCCGGCAATACGGTAACCCTCCACGGCACCCATGAGGATGACCCTGGCATGCCCGGATTGCAAGAATGCTCAGCGCGTGGATAAGGCTAGGGTTTCCAAGGTAGTCGAAGCCCTCCCTCATCGAAAATCTGAACTCCCGCCTTGAACCACACGCCTCCCCGAACTTTACTCCATTTCTCGCCTGAAAGCTCCGGGGAAAACGCAACCCGGAGTGCCCGACATTGCCCACCGGTAGTGGATCAATTCCAGTTCTCTGTTCTTCGCAAATGTCTCCGGATCCGTCGAAAGCCCCGTCGTGTCCCACCCGTAGTCACCGGGAACTCACCGGGTCAAGTAGGGATGGCGGCTCTCCGGGAAAAAAAGGCCCCCAAGTACGAGAACCCGATCTGCCCATACCATGGCGATGGGCTCGCCGAAGCGAACGATTTTTTTGGCGGCCAACTTTCTCATCGTCACTTGCGACTACGCCATGAACTCAGTGGCGACTCCCGGCAAGCTGGTTGGTGTGAGGCTTCAGCGATGCCTCTTTGAAATCCGAGAATGTCCAGGTCGCTCAATGCCCTACCTTCATAACTGCCTTCATAACTGCATTGTAAACTAACTTTTGGATCAAGGGTTGAAAATGTTAGAATCGTCTAACATATAATCTAAGGGTTTCACATTATGACACGATGCACATCAGCAAAGTTGTTTTCAAATAATAACGCCTTACGGCGTAATTAATAATTTGTGTTATCCTCGTGTAAGTGGGTTAATTAAGCGACATAAAATTGCAAAATTGGTTCCTTAGGTTGTGTCCTTAAATGAAAGTGGGTTTTAATGTCTAAATCCCATACTAACATGGTGTATTTCAATTAACCCGATGATTTTGGCTAGTGATCACTGTTTTTTCTAATAATAAATTCCTC
Organism: Pinus albicaulis; assembly: GCA_034641835.2. Lineage (NCBI taxonomy): Eukaryota > Viridiplantae > Streptophyta > Pinopsida > Pinales > Pinaceae > Pinus > Pinus albicaulis. The sequence goes on along the minus strand of JAXQQM020081033.1, from coordinate 87,112 downwards.
CCAAATGTATGAGTGTTAGGAACACATCTTATGACCAAAATATATTATAGTTTTTTTTTCAATAGACACAAGTGGTGGTCATGGGGAGAGAAATAAAGGGCCATTGCTTGCAAGGATCCAAACCACGGTTTGAGGAGGTGGTTACCACTCACTAAACAAGAGTCTCCAATTGGTGTACATGATCTCAATGAGGAGGGGGGTGGCACACCCATACCCATTGAGATAAATTAGTATATAGAATAATGGTGTGCCCAAAAAAATGGATCCGACAAAAGAAGTACATAGTACATCAATGTACTAGCATCAATGGGTCATAAAGTGATACAATCAAATACATAGTCCCATATACATGTGCTTAGAATAAAAATAGGACTGATACCATATTTTTTGTTGATCTAGGTACATATGAACCTATGCCCTTGTGTTGATGGGACGAGATGATCTCAATTGGAGAAGCAATAATGAATATGAGGTCTGCTCTAAAGATCCAAATAAGCCAAATGAAGGGAGGTTTATACTATGGGATTTGAGAATGACTGAAACCAAGCGAGTCAAATATCTTGGACTACATTTGAGGTTGCTTCATGAACTATTAAAGGATGGGAATACAAGGGACTATCTAAAGGGAAGCCCCATCCGAAGGTATGGGAACACATCAAATATTCACGGTGAATGCTTTGGTACAACCCTATCGAAAGCACTTGGACCATCAATTTCAGAATTTAGGATTGTGTGATAATAATTATAAGTCAAGAAAATTAGAAACAAACAAGTCAAATGGACTTGAGGTCTCCCTTTCTTAATCTGATGCACCCACAAATGAGTAAATTGGATCCAAGATACATCATCCTTTAGAACACTCCCTTAGAATACATGTGTTGAAGGCAATAAAGTAAGACCCACCAAGGCTAAGGTAATGATGAGTCCTCAACAAATGTATGAGGTACATAATATAATGTGACTAAAAGAGACTGACACCAATGTGGGAAAAGAGTGCTCTAATGGTTGGACTTATAACTTCCCTTTTCAAAGCATAACATGTAAGCTTGACCTAGAATCAAATGAAAACATTTCTCATGGAGCGAGTAGTTACTTAGAAAAAGTATGTTTAAGACATGTTATTAAAACAATGGAGAATTTGAAGGCCAAATCTCAAGAGTTCAAGATGGGTACATTGATACACAAAGGTATTACATATTTTAAACTCAAATGTGGTTATGAAGATATTCCATGGAACATATGCTAGAATAATGATTACACTAGTTGGGGGGTGGGGGGGGTGGGTTGAATCAATGTAATATCCAATTTAACCAATTTAATAAATTTCATAATTGATGATAATTGTATGCATAACATTGAATCAATAAATACTATCATCACATCAACACATGCAAACATCCAATGTATGTGGAATCCTTGCACGATAAAAACCAAAAAATATTTTATCTTTTGCGATTTACATTAGTTTGCAAGAACCAACCTATTGGAGGCACTAAACCCTAAAATAAATTTGCGAGGCACCAACCCCCCAAAAATATATTTGCAACACCAAGCTCTTAGAGGCACCGATCCCTAAAGAAATGCAAGAAATAACATGTTATAGGCTACAACTTGATTGGGGCACCGACCCCGAAATTTATCAAAGAAACAACTTGTTATAGGCTACAACCCTGATTGAGGTACCAACCATTGAAATATGTAAGCACCAACTTGTTATAGGCTCCAAACTTATTGAGACACCAACCTTTGAAATATGCAAACACCGAGCTTGTTGTACGATCCAACTTTCGATTGAGGAACCAACCTATGTAATATGAAAAAAACCAACTTACTATAGGCTCCAATATGATTGAGGCACCAACATATGATAGAGGCACTCACCTTCTTCAAAACATAGTGAACAAATTTTCACAATATTTCAAACTAGATCCACAAGCTCAAGAATGAATATATGCTCCTCACAAGAGTGATCATATCAATTCACCTTCAACTAGTTCCGCAATCATCAATAGTATCCCTTTCTTCATTTCTTGTATCAATACTTCACTTGTTCATATGGCCTAAAAAAATTTGACAACAATAAATTAAATACAACTTATTGTCCTTAAAAACTTGTCTTCATGAAGTTTCATGCCCCCCCTTTGGGATTACAAGAAAATTCTTGCTATTTTCCCCCTTCCGAAAAAATCAATTTGGGCCTCAAAATAAACCATAAAACTTATAAAAAGTTAACAATTCAATAAAATTCAACTTTCCAAGTCTATTTTCTACAAAATTCACTTTTCTTGTGCGTGTTCAACAAAATGAACTCGTTAGTTTGTCAAAATTTTTGATAGAATGAACTCCTAAGGCAAAAAATAAAAAATCTTGGTGAAGCCAATAGAACTCGAACGCTTTACCTCTCATGGTAGAACATGAATCAATACCAACTATGCTACCATGTTCCTTGATTAAGCTATCAAACAAATTTTTTTTTAATTGTGCCAATCAATATAATCAAAACTAGAGGGAGAGGCGAGACTTGCCCTTGAAATTGATTGACACATCAAAGAGCGTGTACAATAGTGCAAACCAATAGACCTCATAATAGAGAGCTATGCTAAACTAAAATTGTGCCAACCATAAATAAAACTTCATAACGAGATAGCCATGCCAAACCACAATAATTTCGAGACCAAAACTATGAAAAATTTGTAACATAGAGTCACGTTATACCACAAGAGTTCCAACCATTAAATATAGAGCTACGTTAGACCAAAATTGTGCCAACCTCATAACAGAGGCAAACATCAAACCACAAAAATATTAAACCAAAAATGCACCAACCTCGTAATAGAGAGCCACATCAAACCCAGAATAGTTCCAACCACATAACGAGAGAGCTAGGTCATACCAAAGTTATTCCAACTCCAACAACCACATAAGATAAAGCCTCATAAAATTATTTTCTCCTAAATGGTTTAAACATCTTAGATATATCTTAACTACGGATCTATAATCCCTTGAGATGAAACATCTTATATAGTGAAAATATATTTTATCCCTCGCACTCCGGTAGATTCGAAGTTAAAATGGATCTAGGGTCGGTATAATATATATGTGCTTGACATTGAAATATTTTATTTCTAATTCATGTTTTCGACATTACATTTAATTATTTCTGTTATTAATATTTTCTAAACATTATAGATCAAGTCGATACTAAGCATTGAAATAATTACAAATCTCTCTCATATATTGAATTAAAAAAAGAATTATTAATGAAAAAAGCATTCTCTCAATCTTTCTCTCTTTATATGTTTCATTTTAAAATATTTTACTCAACATGGACACTCAAATATTGTATTTATAACCAAAATTAAACTTCTCTTTGTTATCAACATATTTTTTAAGATCTTATATATCTAACTCCATTTTAGAAATAAATAAAACACATATCTCTCTTGTTATGGAAAGTGAAAATACAAGATCTTTTTAATTTAAATTACTTTATTTTTTATCGTATATAAAGTAGATATAAAATTATGTTATTTAACATGGACATTGAAATATTTTATAAAATATTTTGTGTTAATAATATATTTCCGTTTAAGATACATCATGAATGTAGAATGAGTTACACATCATGTAATATCAAGAATACTATTTCTGGTTATCTCCATAATAAGTATTGAAGAAATTACATTTCTTCATCGTAGTAAAATGTAAATAATAATTTTTACTCATTAACGAAGAAATCACATTTTTTCTTCATACTAAAAGGTATTTTTTTTACTTTCGATTACTTTATATCTCTACATAAAGTTATGTAAAATTAAGGTGCAATTGGAAGTATTTTAATTATGACAAACATTAATTTCTTTTTTTTATTACTATTTTTAATTTGTTAATTTTTAATTATTATATTAATATTTTTTAAATGTAAGCTTATGTGACAACATCTCTCCCATACTAAGTTGTAGAGCGTCTCTCGACGCAATTATGAGAATAATATAAAATTAATAATTTATTTTATCCTCGCGTAAGTGGGTTAATTAAGGGACATCACTTTGGAAAATTGGTTCCTTAGGTTGTTTCTTTAAATGAAAGTGGGTTTCTTTCCGTGTAAATCCTAGAATAAAATGGTGTATTTCAATCCACCCGATGATTTTGGCTAGGTGATCACTTTTTTTTCTAATAATAGATTCCTCCAAAATATATGAGTGTTAGGAACACATCGTATGACCAAAATATATTATAGTTTTCTTTCATTAGACGCGAAGTGGTGGTTATGGGGAGAGAAAGAAAGGGCCATTGCTAAAAGGAGCCAAACCACTATTGGAGGAGGTGGTTACCACTCATTAAACAAGAGTCTACAAGTGGTGTACATGATCTCAATGAGGAAGGGGAGGCACACCCATACCCATCGAGATAACTTAGTATTAGAAAAATGATGTGCCCAAGAAATTAGATATGAGAAAAAAAATACATAGTACATCAATGGGTCGAGAAAGTGATACAATGAAATACATAGTCCCATATACATGTGCTTAGAACAAAACTAGGATTGATACCATTTTTTTTTGATCTAGGTACATATGACCCTATGCCCTTGTGTTTATGGGAGGGGATGATCTCAATTGGAGAAGAATCAATGAATATGAAGGTGATCTAAAGATCATCTAGCTAAATAATGAGAATCTATATAGGATTCAACAGCCCAGCTCAGGCTGGAAGTCAAATATCATTCAGGATTGGATGCTAAATATTAAAGGTGGAGCCAAAGGTGCGGTGAACCCATCCTATATGGGCGTAATTTTCACATGGCTGACAGATATGTTACAACCTACTAAGAAGATGAATTATCAGTATTTAGGTTACGGTGTACCGTGTCATTCAACAAGGAAGGTGAAACCATTAGTCAAGTGGACCAGAGTCTCCCTTACTAGTGGCTTCAATGGAGAAGGCGGATTCTTGCATTCCTGATCCTAAGGACATCACCTTACCGTTTACGTAAACCAATTAACAAGGTAAAATTTATGGAACTGCAGGTGATATGATTATGGCGGAAGTGCAGCAGAGCATAATAAAGTATGTATTTAGGGGAAGATTACAACAAATGGAAAAGGTATTTATAATGGTTGACTTATAACATGAAAGCGCTAACAACAACAGCCTCACAAGTGATGAAAACATTTCTTGCTGAAGAGCCGTTATGAATGGCGTGTATTTGAACATTATTCATTGTGAATTTGTTAGTCGAAGGTTTTAGATAGTTTACATATTCATTCTGGCTTTAATATGTAACCAAAATAACGGTTGAAGATTGTGATTAACTATTTAGATAATTTATTGACGTGTTGGGTGGAAGTTGTCGTACTATGTAGCGCTTCTCGCGTTCAATGGCATTACTATTAATGTGCTCTCTTGTCGAATCTCTATCATCACATCAACACATGGGCTTTCAATGTGGGAATCTGCAGTCAGCCAAAAATCTTATCTTTGTGATCCTTTGCGTGGCGTTGCCGTCTGCAAAACCTGATGAAACAACAACAAATTCTCGGTGAATTCTGCAGCCGGGTGCGGCACCAGCTGTTGTTTGTCGATCCCTAAAGAAACAGGAATTACGCGCTGTGGCTACAAGTGTGGTGGATGGCTCTTTAATATCTCAACTGGCTTATGAAACAAGGCGGCGTTGGTACAACCCGTGCTGATAATACCGCTGGATATGGCCTGAACGGTGAACTGGCGGGTATCGCGAAACCTGCTTGCTGGTCGCTCGGCGAAGACGAAGCCTGCGCAATAAATCGCCAAACTGGCAAACCAGCAGCAGTTGAACCCGCTTTGCCGATGAAGCGCTATATATGGGGATAAGCGTGGGCAATTTTAATCCTGCGCTGGATCCCACAATCATAAAGATGAATGGCTAACCTCATTTAATCTCTCTTGCCAGCTGTTCTGATGCGATGTGTCTTCCCGGTTATTTAGCGTAAATGCCCAGCAACATGACCTGCGGCAACATGCGGCCTTATTCATGGTCTGGCCGCCCAAAGCTTGTCTTCGCTGTTTATGGCTTGCCGGAATTCAAAAGATTAACACCATTTTCTGGCATCGTTTGGGCATAAGCCCCACCGTGTAAAGTTCAACATTCAATGATACCTTTGGCGGATGTTTGTTTAATGCTCCGGAGAGGTAAAAAAGAGCGCTCTCGGCGACAAAAACGTTAAATACGTTTAATGCGGCAACATATCATGTATTGCCACCACCAGCGGTTTCTACAGCCCAGTGGCTCGGCAGGAGGAGGAGATATTGCGGTATGAAGATGAGTTATTGTGATTACGATACCAGAATGAAACCTCGGGCGTGACAAGGCTACTTCTGCCGACGGCGGAATATCGCGACAGCTGGCGGGAAGCGACAGCGTGGCGAGCAGCAAAGCCTGCAAACTGCCGCCGAAACCGTCCGGTAATATATTTCCGCCGAAGCCATTGTCTATGCTCGCAATTCTGCCATCTATTGATTGCTGGCGCGATCCGGTGATGGGTCCACATGTTTTCTTCAGCTCTCTGGTTTCTCTGCGTTTTGCTGGCGGGCGATGATTATCCTCTCTCGGTCGTCTGGCTACCACGCTGATTCGCTGCGCCTGCTGGTTTCTTCTTCTGCTTATCTGTGTGAAGTAAAATTTGTGTGGCTTCATTGCGTCGCCATTCTTCTCTCTTAACCTCGCCGATGAACGCGGACGCGCTAATTCCAGGTGCGGAAAAGGTGGAAGGTCGTAAAAGCGGCAGCCGTGGTTCAACAAACTCCAGGCGGTAAAGCCTTTACCTTATCGACGTCTGGCATTCTGGCGGCGTCACCAACGGGCTGTTATCTTTATCCATTACGCCAGTGAAGATAACGGCGTGGCGGGCAAATTCCTGCTCGCCCGGCACAGTTCCGGGTCATCCGGCCTCGGTTTCTCTGCTGCCGGAAGTGCTGGCATCTCCCCTGCGCACTGGATGCTCCGCTCGCTGGTGGGTTGCGGATAACCATGCGCTATCCTGCAAATCCCTCATCAATCCCCTGAACGGCTTTTTCTCCTTTCGTGAAGGTATGAACATGAGCGCAATACTGTATGAAGGAATAATCCGACGAAAAAAAAGAGGGATCGGCAAAGTTAATCAATAACTCACGGCAGCCTGCTTATCCCAGCAGGTAAGGTTTTATGGTTGTTCTGCTCATTATTCAGGTGCCTGCGGTGGCGGAAAAAGGGTAATCAGGCCTGCTGCCGCCATTCCTGTTTATTCATTTCGCTCTATTTGGTTTGCTCTGGGGGCGTGCGGATATGGTGCTCAACATTGTCGAATGCGTTTTAATGCTTAGTCTATTAAGCACTGTGATGGCGCTTGACGCCAACCAGTGTTGAAACCGTAGGCAAACCGCTGTCAGTGCTGCCGCAGGCCATATATGATGCTGGTCGTTCTTTCGGTGATAATATTCTTTCAATATGTTGCACCAGACCTTTACGTTTGCCTGCCCAATGTTGGCATTGCTGCGCGCGTCCCCTAACCGGTATATGTGCGCGTGCATTAAAGTTTATGAATGAGCTCTGACAGAAATGCCAGGTCTGGTGTGGTAATACGTCAGGTGTTACAGCCTCTGGTATTGACCGTAATAATGAGAGGGCTCGCTCATGGAATGCCTGATGGTATTGCAATCTCAACTGTGAAACTGCGCTTAATGAGGCGGCAGGGGCGTGAATATTACAAAAATTCTGAATGCAAAAAAAAAATAAACATCGTGAAGACGAAGACGTCGTGAAAATTGCCTGCAGTCTACCTTCTCTCTACTAAACAAACTAAGGTATTACCATTTTTTGATCTGATGAAATCAGCCTGTATGAAAAGGCGAACAACAGAGAGGATAGTCTGGTGGAGAATCCATGGACGGAAGGATGGATGTAAGATCCTTAATAGCCAAATAATGGATAATAGCATAAGATTTGAAAGAAATTTGGTCTGGCTTGATCCAAATATTGAACTACATATGGAATTTCGTTCTTGAAATGTTAAAGGATAGAGACTACAAGGTACTGGATAGAGCCCCGTCTAGAGGTGAGACCCTCCACTGTTAATACGATCTTTGTACAACCTATTTGAAGTGGATTATCAAGTGTAGAGTTCTGGTGGCGAGTAGTAATTGCCTCAAGTGGAAAGGTAGAACAAACAGTCAATGGACAGGTCTCCCTTTAGCCGTTGAGACTTCCCTTGATGGGAAAATGGATCTCCAGATTTTGCTCGTCCCTCTGAATACTCCCTTGGAACACATGCTGTTGACCAGTAGGTAGATACTACGAGGTAAATTCATCTGATTCTCTGAAAACAGTGTATGAGGCATATTCTCGTGGAGACTAGAAGTTGACGCAATGTAGCGGAAAGAGAGTCATTCTAAACCAGTTGGAAGCTTATAGCTGCATTGAAACATGGCATGACTCGGCTGGTGGGATGAAGACTGGGCTACTTGTGTGGCAATGTTATGAATAAAATATATTTGAATATTATCAATAATTGGAAGCCAAATGCGAAGGTTTGAGATGGTTACACATTGATACTGAAAGTATAATATATTATAAACAAAATGTAGTTGGAAGGTGTATGGGGTATATGTTAGAATATTATACGTTAAATTGTTGAATTTGGGGGGGGTTAGTGATATATGGCCACTTTAGTTGATAGTTTTCAAACCGTTAGTATTATCTTATGTCTGCAACTTATTCAGATCACTATATACTATCATCACATCAACACATGGAAACATCAATATGCGTGGAATCTTAGGGATGACAAATCTTTTAATCTTTTGATATTCATTTAGGTAGTTTGAGGTCAAAACATATTGGAGATTTTCGACCAAATAGTTTTAATGAGCCAAATCCCAAAATGGTTGCTTTCTTATATGGTGAAATAAGTCCTGAAAATCAAAGTGTCTATATAATCTATGAATATGATGATTGATCCTCTGCCAATATACATGAAACAACCAGGCATTTTCAAGGGCTGGAATTGGTGAAGGCAATGCGTGAAACCTTTATTGCTTCCCAAAGTTGCTGGGCTTCGCTTATGAAATTTTAGCGCGAAATATTTTAAGAGCCAACGGCAATACGATCTGGCCTCGACAAAGGGGCTGGCATCGCGGCCTGAAATCGGTAGCTGGCGGAAGCCAATAACGTTGAACTGAAAAACGTAGATGAGGCGCTCACCTCGCTGGAAACAAGATGAACGATTTTTCCGCGATAACCCAGGCGGATCAATCTCAAAGGCCGGTTGTGCTCACTCACCCGGTGCGGTCAGCATCGCCCACCGCTCGAGCTGGTTACGCCGTCATGACCATTGCTGACCTCTGGCTGTGGATGCCGTATCAACCTTTACAGCCGTGCGCTGCCGACTCGGCATTTTGATATCCGTTATCGAATTTATCCTTAAAGCATGTTTGCAGCAGTTTGCTGGCTGCTGGCGAAGGTTACGCCAAAGAAGAGTTCGTGCCAACATTATGGCGTCGTTTGAATCAAAACCTGCGTTAAAGATTCGCCGTTAACAATGCCTTCCAGCGGGATCCGGTAACCCGAAGTACTGGGAAGAGGCATCACCTCATATTCCCTTATGGAAGGTTTGAAACCACTGACTCACGTTTGCTCTGCGGCAGCAGCGTATTTTTTCTGGCAACGGTGGTTACTATTTTGATTAACTCTGGCGGAAGTCTTGCGGCGGGATGAATCGAGATATGATTTCCAGTGGATTGGCTTCTCGCCACGGTGACTCGCCTGCCATTGCTCGATCCCCTGTCTTTATTCACTGGGGCGGGCGAGCTGTCAGCAGCAACCTTTTTCCTCCACCTCCCCGAACTACATGGGCGGTCTGGGTATCATTTCACACGGCACATGTCATAAATTCGCTCTCTGGTGGCGAAATCCGGTGGTGATCACCATGTTTTCTCCTCTGGTTTCCTGTTATTCCGCTCAACGTCAGACCTGCTGCTCACCGGATCACGTTGCCTGGGCTGCCTTTACAGTTCACGCTGGCAATGGTTTCTTTGGCTACGCTAACGGCGTCTTCGTGCCAGGGGAATGAGGTACGCTGATGACGCAGGCCAGGTAACGTTAACATCACTCTTTATCACTCACGGTGAACTGGGACACTTTTTGCAGGAATGAATCGCCAGTGGAAGTGATCGTGACCGCTCTGGTGATCAGCAGGCGCTCACCGGAGCGGTAACCTCTATCGGCCTCTCCAGGGACTCTCGGTTTCCTTGGCGGCGGCTCTCGGTATATCGCTGCCCTCTGGCCATCATCAGGCGATTCTGCTGACATCGCGGAAGCAGATTCTGTCGCGCTTTGATTCCGTGTCGCGACATCACCTCTATCGCCAGGAAGTTTCTTATCTCTACCCTGATCGCCTCCGGCTCTTTCTCTGGTCTGCGCGATCTGGCGGCAACTTTGATTTTTCCTGCCGATGCTGGGCGGCGGCTTTGCCGGGCGGGCCTGCCGCCGACGCTAAAATAAAGTGGTCGTTGCTGTCAGTTATGCGGAAATCGTGCTGAAGGGCGATGCGTCATCAGCCAAAACCATCACCATCTGGCGATTTTGGTTGGTTGCGTCAGCGTAAAATGGAATTTGTGGCTGGTGCGTTCATTCCGCGATAGTCTAAAACCATTAACTTATTCCATGTTGTCTGTTCAACTTTCAAACAGGTTCCCCTTGAAGCGGTTCGCGTTCGTTGTTTAATGGGAATTTGAGTTTCCCCAACCGCAAGCGGTCGCTCCTGATCGTTAGCTTTAACCAGATGTTGGGCTTTCCTTCAGGCGGCGTAGCGTGTCCAGTTCTTTGTTACACATGATTTATCGCGTCCACCACGTTCCGTCGCGCAGTAAGTTGCAATGGCAGGCACCGCCTGACCTGCAACATATCGCCCATCCTGCGGGTATGGGCTTCGCCTGAAGTTCTACCGTCATGGTAACTCTTTGCATGGCGGCGGGTCGTGGAGTTGGTGCCCTTCCATGCACTGGGGAATCAGCAAAGATAGCGCCCGCCAGCTCGTGTCGGCTTAATGCGCCACCACTTCAGGCCCCGTTTTTATATGTGGATGGCGCTGATTGAGTTTCGGCGCTCATTTCACAACCAACTGCCTATCCCGGTTGAAGTTTGGCTATGAGTTCTATGGAAGGGGAAGCCGTTTGCCGCATTATGAACCTTTAGCCTGGTGAGTAGGCCAATCAATAATGAGGATCCCAACTCCATCGCTACATCGCAAAAACTTGCTCGGATCACATGCCATTAGTCACCGTCGGCTTTGCATCTATATTCCAGGAAGTTACCTTTAATAACGTAAAGATCCCTTAACCTTAAGGCCCGTTGAGGGGAACCAACGTTCTGCAGGACTCTGGGAAGGTTTCCCCTTTCTTAGCGAAGCACGAGGGCAATATGGACAACAGAGGGGACCATTGAAGAGAAGAACATGAAGCGTGGAGGAGGCTTCAGTTCATAACTACATGCGTTTATCCGCTTTAATGAGATGACTATGATTATAAGTTCCACTACTTTACCGTCGTATTGTCGATAAATATCTTTTGACACGATATTTGATTGCATTATGGCGGATTCTACCTCTCTCATTCCGTCTCACGCCACCGTATGCAGGTCTTGATCCTGGAGATTGACAGAAGGTTAACGTGTCTATACGGAAGGCCGAAGGCGAAATCTCTGGAAGATCCAACGTTGAATCAGGTGATATTTAAGTACTGGGCATGTGACTATGGACGCCGTCGCCATTGTTTCTGGCGGCGCTTCCTGACCATCGCCAGGCGGTAGAGTTACTCTGTCGCCAGGGGATTCTGCGCTACTCCTCGGTATTATCGATAAACGGGGATGATCCGGTTTCTTATTGTTTGCTGGTGGTTCGCTGATTATCCTCCATAATGGGCGGCGCAGGATGGATTTCTCTTTATCGTTTGCTGGCATGTGATTACGCGCGAATGCTTATTTTTAATTTTGTGAAGAAGCCGACGGCGGGTGCCAGCAGTGCTTACTCAACTGTACGCTGTCTGTTCTGTTTATCGCGAGGCCTGGTGAACTACTCACGAACTGGGTAACGCTGGAACGCGGATTCTGTTTTTGCTTCCAGGCGTGGATGAAGCCTGCCGGACGCTGTACGTTTATTCACCAGGTATTGTTGATCTTAACGGCTAAGTTAAACACTCATCACTGGTTGTTGCCTTTATCTGTTCCGGTGGCTCCAGGCGTCAGTATGTGGGCATCGGAAACCTCTCCAGGGTTTTATTGTTGGCATCTTCTGGAGTTATATCAAAAATCTATTATTTTACCGTTAGTTCGTTCTCCATCATAACGTTTGTACCGGTTATTTTTAATGATGCACTTACAGTACCGTTTTCTGGTAGTGCATTTCTAGCATATTCTACAGAAGTTGGTTTGCCTGCTTTGGACCTGGATCGCAACGTGATCCGCCAGATTAACCAGGTAACTCTTTAGCGCCCCTGGACTGGGTCTGGTTACAGGAGATTTGGTTGTACGGCCATTCTCCGGAATGGATGTTATTTACGACGACCTTGGCTCTGCTGAATATCATTTCTCAAGTGTCGGTGGTGAAGAAGCAGGGTTGCGCTGGCAACCGGCGTTTGAGTCTGGAAACCAATCTGCGCAATTATTCAGGACAGGTGCGGAAGTGCTGGTCAACTCCGTATTCCCGTGATTCGTCTTCGATCAAAGTGTGCAATTATTCGTTCCCGTCAGGTTTCGTTAAGCGGCATGTTCATTCATTTCCGTTTGTACAAAGCTTCTCAACTCTCATTTAACTGGTTCCGTAGTGAAATCATTGCATGACATGGCATTTGAGTTTACCATTAAGACGGGTACGATGAAACCGTTGAGATCAATACAAAGTTTATTCTACCAGACAACTAAAGATGACATTGAACTACTTTTTGAAGTCTACGCTGGGAAGCGGCCTTTAAGGCGTGGTTACGGGCTGGCAGGCGCAGGCCTGATCGCCATTTTATCGCCCAGCGGCGCAGCCAGCTCCGCCAGCAGGCTTCACATATCCCGTACCGTGGTAACGCAAAGGGAAACCTCGGTTTTCAATCTTTATCCGCCAGCAGTCCACCGCCACGCGTCCACAATATCCAGGCGTTGTAAGGAACCTGCCGCGTCTGGAAAATCGCCCGGTAGGTTTCGGCCTGTTTTTGAAACCGGGTGCAGGTCACGCGGATGCTGGTGCCGCCTGCAACACCAGTTTGCTTTCCTGGCGATGTTTGGTCACCGACGCCAGCGAAAGGCGTCAGCGCTCATCATACCAGCACAGCCAATCGCTGGAAGAGATGAAGTCATCTTGCCGCGCTGTTAATCTTCAGCTGTAAAGAGGTGACACTTTCAATTATGGTGGAAATTAATGGTAATGGCGTTTGCGGCGCCAGTAACCTCTTCTTGGTAGAGTTTGCATTTACCCATACGTTGGCATGTCTGCAACTTCGTTTTTTCTGAAGAATATTGCTTTTTGAGTTTGATGGCAACTTTAGCGAAAGGTTATGGCTGGGGAATCACCTGAAGAGATGTGGTGGAAGTCTTTGTTCTTCATCACCTCATATTGATGATTGGTGCTTCTTCCGTACTTCGCGGCGTTGAAAATACCTTTAAAATTCTTCTTCGTGATTTAACGCCAGCGCGGGATTCATTCATGTTTTCTCTCTTTTTTGCGCGCAATAAAGGTATGCTGTTCAATGGTTCATATTAACGATGAACTAATAATCGTGATGATTCTGAAGGTTATCTGCTATCCGCTATTAAAAATGCCGTTACCTCTTCTTCTCTCTTTATGCGCGCGCAGGAAATCCGTAGTCAGGTTCGCCAGGTGACAATGAAGAACATATCTGCGGCAGAAGGGAAGAAGAATAAAATGCAGGACTGAAAAGCCGGTATAACAGTATTCTTTTTTTTTTATGATTCTCCCCTTCTTGCTAACGACCATCCTCAGGAAGATTAAAGGTTACCGTTTTTTTTTGCGGGGGGGCCTCTTCTCCAGGAAACACTGCGGCATTAAATTATCTCTGCCGAACTCCGCCATAAGTGATCTCGCTTCTCTTTCATTTGCCTCGCTTTCTTGTTTTCTCCCGAAATTCATTGAGGATGAGGACGTCGAACATGGCGCTCTGGAAGAAGTAAATCATGGATATCTGGCTGAAGTGCCCGTATGAAGAACCCTCTAAAATTCTTCCCACCTTTGTCTGCCTTGGATGAGGACAGAGCAGAAAGATGAAAGCAGGTGCTTCCCAATTAAGGTTGCTGCTCGTGGCGCTCCTGGCATGTGGTGCCTCGGAGAAATATTTCTATGGCGGTCTATTTCTGCAACAGATCCTATAGTTTGGTCAAAGTCATCGCGGTGGGTCCACTCCTACAAAGGTCTGGGTTCTCCAGAATCTCGGTGAGCCTAACCTGTTGAATTCGTGGCGGATGTGGTCATTCCTTCGTCATCGCGGAGGTGGTGCAGGAAGTCTTCCGCCGAAATGGCGATCTCCACTCGTGATGCTCACCACGTTTTAACACGTTTGAATCATCGAGCTAAAAAAAAAAAAGTTCTCTGTCACTGCACGAGCAGCGCCAAAAAAAAATACGTATTTTCTTGCCGACCGGAGAGCTGGAGAAGGACGTTCATCCATGTAAAGGATGAAGGTGTTGCCTTTGAGGAGTAAAACAGCGGCAGCGTGAAGGGGAAGACGCCATTCCTGATAGCCCTCTGGAGCATACCATCTTCTGGCGTTCGTGAAAATTTTCTCTGGGATGGGAAAATCAATTAAATTCTTCGCCCGTCTGCTTGCCGGGAATTCGAACGTTGACTCTTCGGTCCTGAATTCGCCTGGCTTCATTATGGGCGAGAAGACGTATTGGTATTGGCAATATGCTGGCAAACAGTTCTCCCAGCGTACAGCGCAGTGCGAAACCTGACTCGTTGTGAAGGACCGGTCAGCGTAGGGATCTTCCGGGTTACAGGCCGCCTGGGAGGAAAACGTCATAGCGGATGGCGATGCCGTTGGTTAATTTATCAGGTTGCTGTATCTATCACAAGGTGATGCCACTATGAACGCTTATTGTCTCTCTTCCGTCATCAGCTGGTTTCTGCTGGCGGCGGGCGATTATGATATTGATGAATCGTTAAATTAATGCAGCATCTGGTGGTATTGCTCACTATTGAGTTTATTAACACTTTGCGGCAAAAACCTAATGATCCTCGTCGTGGCATATCTCTAATCACAATGCTAAATCGTCATGGTATAATCTCGACAGGGAAAAATTGAATCCCCCAAGGTTAACCGCTTTCTGGTAAAACGGACGCCAGACCGCTATTGTTCACGTTTTGTTGCAAATGCGGATTGCGACATGACGGTTTCTCCGGATTGAGCTCTTTAAAAATGACTGATCTGGTGCGCCAGTTCTCGCGCTTCTATCACGCCTCGCCAGACGATGAAGAAGTGGATGGTTATTACCCAGTGAACGGTGGCAGCGGTAGAACATGCCAGCAATATTCAGCAGGTTTGTCGTTTGGAAAAAAATGGATAATATTAATGTTCCCCTGAATAATGCTCCATTTTCTATGTAGAGCAGCGAAATTGATGCCTGGTTGGCGGAATTCTGGCAAAAACAGGGCGCTACGCTTTGCGTTGCTGTCTAAATCGCCAGTTTGCCAGCGTTTTAACTGCGTATGCATCACTTCGAACAGCTATGGTTGTGTCGTAGTCAGCATATTGCTTTTTGGCTTGCGTAATCAGCCAGTCGATACTGCCGTGTTTCTAACATCAGTCCCCAGCGGCGGTGATGATTTTTCTGCGTTGTTGTTCATGACGCGCCAGCATCATCTGCGCTAAATATCCATTAATATCTGCCCCTATACGCTGGTAATGTTGCTGCAGTAATCGTCACAAACTCTATTGTACACCGATGTCTTCCCTTCACATCAGAACAGCAAAAAAACCGGGTATTCGTCAGCCGCCGATTCAGTGATTTTATTGTTGCTCAACAATGGCGTAATACGTCCCCTTTCGCCTTTAAGTTGGTGGGCCGTTGGACGCTATACGGTGACGGCACTCATGCAGACATGTCGGTGGGCGGTAAGATCCCACGACGTCCCTCAAAGTTGACAGGTGTCTCGGCCTTCCCGCAGGTCAGGCGAAGTATCTGGAAGATGGGGAACGTCCGGGTACGTTACCGGATACGCCGACGCGCTGTTGTATTGCGACGGCTGTATTGGCGCAGATGGCGCAAGCGCAAATCCGGTGAGTCTACCGATCGTGACCTGCAGATGAAATCCTGCGGCAGGAAGTCAGGTTACAGCAAAATTGAGTTTCCGCGCAGACCGATGCTACCGTGGAGTTGACGCATTCTCTGAAGAACTGGACTGGGCGTATGCTGGCGCCAGGTCAGACATGGGATCTCTTTGCCGTGGAAGCGTCTGGAAATCCTCTACCTTTTTGTATTCGCGGGCTAAACCAGGCCTGCTGGCCTTTATCGAAGGTGACCATCGTTTTGAATTGACAGCTCTGATGAACAGCAAGCTGGCACCTGATTGCCTTTATGTTGCCTCGCGCTGTGGGGCGTGAACAGTCGCTGGCCAGGGCCACGTACGTCTGGAACGGTAAAGTTGATGCTGGCCTCGTGCGTGCCTGCGGTCGGCTTTAATCACGCGCGCTGGTGATGGAGAATACAACTCTGGTGCCGGTCAGAAGGTGTTGAGGTCGCGCACCTGCCGCTCTGAACTCTGTTGTGCTGCCGACGCTGGCGCTGGCAATAACCCTCTGCTGTTGTGGTGTATTACGGTCGTCAGGGGTGGACTCTTTGGGTGTCGTGGCAAAGATGAGTATGGTGACTCCCGTTCCAACACGGCGGTCATCTGATGAATACCTGGTGTTTTTCTCTGAAGTTGATGAAGTATTACAGACTCCCAGGCAGCTGTGGCATGGTAAATGGAAAGGCTTCTTTAACCGCGTTGCCGGAAACATTCATTTGGTCATTTACGGCGTAACGGTCTGTCTCGCCGGTGGTTCCCGTTCGTCTGGCCTCGATGCCGTTGGGTAACGCTGGCATTCCGTGGTTAAAGCCTATTGATCTGCGCGGTAAAAATTCAGGAAGTTTACGGCGTAATGGCAGGTTTAAAGAGCGAACAGTTTACGCCGCTGCTGGCGCTGTTTCAACAGCGTTAAAAACGCTGGCGAATATTCTGGTAAAAAAAACTGGTGGCGATGCCGATGCCGGCGCTACGCTAACGACCTGAAGATTCGGTGATATCAGGCCAGGACGTCTGTCCGGGTTGGCGGCGTCTGGCGGAAGAAGAGGCCGCCTGCCGCAATGCTGAACAGGCGCTGATGGGCTGCTGGATTGTGCGCAATGCGTAGTCCGCCAGTATTCTCTCTGGTGTCGAAGCCATCATTCCACCATTCGTGGGCGTATTGCCGTACGGCAACAAATGCGGCAAGACCATACATCGAAAATCTTTACCTGTCTGCCGAAAGTGGTTGCAACCTTTATGAGTCTGCGTGAGGTTTGCGGCACCGCAAAGTGGCGATTTCACGCCACGCCCAGTTCGTTTAACCCTGAAGAGTTGGCAGGTCGTGTGACTCCAGGCCTCTGGCTGGAGAAGTGCGAAATTATGTGTTCGATCTCGTTGCGTGGTTGTCAGCGCTCTGATATCGTTACCCTTTTGGTAGAGCTGATGATTGAAAAGTGTTACCTCAGCCTGTCGCATTTCAAATTCAAATCAATAACCTTACTGTACCGGATCTGAAACGTGGAACTGTTCTGAAAGGGCTGCAGATTTTCACTTCATTTATTTTCAACTCTCTAGTATAAAGAGTGCAGTTCTTCGCGCTGCTGGAACTCTGTTCAGCCGGTGAAAAAAATTCAGTTCGTGATGTGGAAGGTATCGCGCGAGTTTACCCTGACTATCAGGCTCGATTAATGCGCGGATGGATTCGCCCGGAAGTGGGCTATCTGGCATCGCCATATCGCCCCGGCAACAAAAATGTTGGGAAGTGCTGCCCGGATTGTTGGGGCGTCGGTCGTGGTGGCGGTGATAAAACTGGTGATTATGCTTGCCATTGTTGAGTTGAATCCTCAACCCTTCGCCTGGCTACGCCGGTTGTGGTAATCTCTTTAACCTCTGCTCTATCAATACTGTAAAACATTTTTAGTGTTGACTCAAATCGGCAGGTGTGTTGGCGAATACGTTCTATAACCGAAAGGTGGCTCTGGGCTTATCGACTTATTCTCTCTGCTTTCTGTGATCACGGTTAAACAAAACCTTTAACCTCGCCAAATTTAATGGGTATTCGCCGGATATGAAAACGCTTATTGATGGTCATAACCAACTGACAACCATCAGGAGTTGTTGAAGGGCTCTGACCGTTTGCTGGGCTGGCACCAGCTGTGGGGTTATTAGCATTGGCGAAGTTTTCATTATTGGCCTCGTCGGATGGATTCTGGGTATTCGGCATTGACTCTTTATTCCCGCATTGTTCTTTTTGCTGTGCAGCAAATGCTGATGTCATTGTGGTTTTCTCTTGACTGTTAACGGCTTTGTTATTGTTTATTGTCAGACGTTGTTTCTTTATTGTTGAACTTTAATCATTTATGCTGAACTTGTACGCTACAGAGTGAGATGGAAATGAACCGCACAGGATTATTAACAATCAGGCCGTTAACGGATGTGTCGTTATTTGCGACTCAATGATTTGGATGCTGCATCTGCAATTATTCTGATCTGGTTAGTTGACCTTCTGCTGCTGATCTGGATGCCAACTGGCATACTACGTGGATGAACATCACCGCCGCCGCCATTATCGCCATACCCAGATGAAGGTTCCTGTCTGCGGGGACGCTAAAGAAGCGTGGTCGACGACGCAGCGGCGAAACGCGCCGCCTGCAGGGCTCTGGCGCTTTAAAATCAATATTTGCGTGGTTGTCACCGTCCGTGCGTATTCTGGTCGCCTGCTGGAAGATGCCGCTGGCATGGCTCTATCGGCAGCGGGTAATCATCGTTATCTCCGGTACGGGCTTTATTCTATGGGCATCACTGCGTCATGAAGGCGACCCGCACCGTGGGGCGGCGGAACTGGTGCTGCTGCTCGTCTGTATTTACAGGGTGAAAAACGCTTAATCTGCTGGGGCGGCGATATGTTTTCTTTTGACATAAAGGCTGTTTATCTGCTGATGCCGCCAGTGGTCAGCAAACTCTTATGCTTTCCTGTTTGAGTTGAGTTTCATCCGGAGTTCTATGGAAGAAAAAACCTCTGCGGCGGGCGTCTGGCGGCGGGTAAAGCGCTCCCTCGCCAGGCCACGCGCAAGATCTCGTGCTGGCATTGTCCTGCAGTGTTGGCTTTGCATTCTGCTGAAACCACGCCACATGTGGGGTAAAACCTCTTAACCTGGCGGAATTTGTCGGCAGAGGCCATTGTTGCAGGAAGGAAGGGACTGCCACATTTTTCGCCACCACGCCCAGCGGGCTTCAAAACATCGTTATTAAAGTTGCCGTTTGAAGACCAATGATAAAGCTGGATATGCTTTTCGTTATCGGCGCCGGAATGCCGTTACCAGTTATCTTTGCCGTCTGTTATCCCGTGAAATATCACCCGTAGCGATGTTCTGTTCCGTATGCTGAACCTGTATGCCATTGTCTGCGGCAGGAGATTGTTCCAGCAGGAAGAGTTGCAGAAGGTTATGATGCGGGCAGCGTGGAAATCATGCTGTCGATCCGCATTGCGATCAGGCGGTATCTCGATCCTGTTCGCCGTTTATGCGTAATGCTGTTTTTCAGACCTGCGTTTGTTTGGGGCGATAGCCTCACATCGCGGAAGGTTATCGGTGCGTTGGTGCTCGTCTCTCAGGCCCGTTGTTCACGCTGGCGAAAACCGTCTGAAACCGCGCCCAGTACGAACACGCTCGGTAATAACCTGGCGGCGGCTAAGTTATGCCGTCTGGACATGAAGGTTTTGAAGGCGGGCAGGTAAAGTGAAGTCTGGAACGATGAAGACTCGATGTTGACCTCTGTTGGTGGGCGTGATGAATGCCAACCTGTTGCTATGCGGCGGCAAGAAAATTATTGTCGAACAAATGTTTTATTATTATTACCGTCTGGGTCAAACAGGGGAAGATAAAGACCGCTACGGTGGGTTACACAAGGCGCCTTTGTACGTGCAATATGGGGCTACAGAAACCGCTGCTCAGGTATGGGCGTGGCGTCATCATCGCTTCTCCGTAGTGGATGGCGGGCGAAAATTGGTGTCTACTAATCTGGACGTGCAAAACATGAAAATCGCGTGGCGCAGGGTAGTCTTGAATAAAATACCGTATTTCAACAGAGCAATGAAGAAGCCCTGAACATCAGTAGCCAGCCATCGCCAGGCCAGCATCGGAATGAAAAATATTCAGCAGGCGCTGCGCAACCTGGTATGGGATCCCGTGGGGCTTGACCAGTTCCAACCACGGCGGCGGCTGGTGCGACGTTGTTCCGGCTTAATGGCTCTGGCATTGACTTTATTGACGCGTCGGCGGCAAATATTCAGGCCTGGCGCTTATCTTCCCGTTAATGCTCATCGTCAGGCTACTTCTCTGGCGGAACTCTTTCGTCGTTCGACTTTCAGCGCGGACGCTTACCAGCAGGAAGTGGTCGTCTGGTTGACAACGACTTATTCTGCGTGGCGTTTGAAGACTTTTGCTCGGCATTGTGGAACTGCGCTTTCCCGCAAGGTCAGGGTTATTGAAAGCCTGTTTTATTGGTTTACCGTCATTCCAACATTACTTCGATCAGGTTCCCATGCTGATGCAAAATTTTGCACGATCATTATCTTCTCTTTGCTGAAGAAGGTATCGGCGTTGAAGATATTTATCAATGGCGAAGATGAAAATCAACAAACCATGTATTGAAATGCTAAATGGCGGCGGAAGTGAAAGCGATGTCGTTCCCTTATGCATGATGGCGAATACCGTTAAAGTGGTCAGGAGTACTGCATTCACAAGGTTCGCAGGCAATCTTGTGCAACATCTTGTTCTGCAGAGGAAAGTTAAAGGCGCTGAAGAACTGGTGGGGCTATGAAAACTGGGACGCGGATACTGGTTGACCGGTAACTGGATATCAAAAATGAGGTGAAAAACTCTGTTATCGTGGTGCTCTAGTCCTGCTCAACTAAAACATGTTGTGGTCAGTACTGAACAAGGATGTAAACTGGTTGTGACGTTTAATGTGCGGCGATAATGTTAAAGTCATGGTTTTATTTCTTTGTTTTCTTCGGCATCAGGGGATTATTGTTGGTTTCAACTCTTCTAAAAATTGACAAATGTTCAAAAATAATGTATTCATCAATTACTCATTAACGCGCAAAGGTTGATAGCCGAAGCCGGTGCCAGCTGTCGTTAATAAATTGCCGCCAGAAATGAAGGTGTCATCGTCAAAGCCGTAATGAACCTTTGCTTATGCAGGCTTTGCTGGCAGGAAGCGTGGTAACGCCAGGCAGGCGACGGATGCCATCTACCGGATCTCTGACCGCCGCCAGGATTAAAATTATGCGGGATGCAAAAATACTCTTGCCGTGCGTCACTTCCGGTCACATCTCCGCAGCAGATGGGTCATTTGCTCTTATCCTGTGGTGGCTGCTGCGACCGCGGCGGCAAAGCGCATTACGCCCGTTGTCTTGTTCGGCGCAACTCTTTTATGAAATATTACTTCGTTAATCGGGTCGATATTCTTAATGGCGTGGTGAATATCTCTCGCCGCGTGGTGGAAGGGGCTGCCAGGTAAAATTCTCCGCTCTTCTTTGTCATGCCCTGTTGTTCGATAATGATCGCATTGTTTTCAGCAGCGTATTCTTCTGTTCAATTCGCTCTTCTTCATCTTCAATCTTGTGTCCAGCCGCCATTGAAAATAAGTGTTCCTGCTGATAATGCTGTTGCTGTTTTCGATACCGTAATGGCGGATGAACAGGTGGTTTTTGTTGTTGTTTTCCTGATGAATGGGTGTAGATATTGTTGCCGATAACAACCAGTGCTGTTCATTACAAATCAACAGTCATTGCGCAGAATATTATTCATCATGGGGTGTTGATGGTGGGATAAAATATTTGTTGACAAATAAGGACTTGTGCTTCCCTGATAATTGGTAGGGCTCTCGGAGATATTGTTCTTCAATGTACGGAATGGCAAATTTGCCTGGTGGCGGTAATTTATTTATTAGCGATCCTGTTATTTCCGTCTTTGCGATGTTGTAATCAACGCTACAATTAATGAAATAATTATGGGAATGGCACTATAACAAAAATATCGTTAGGTATTTAACAACAATTGGAAAGAGCAGGTCAATGAATACGAGATATCAAGTTATGATTTATTTGACCAGTGTTGTTAAATACCATCATTATTGTCATTTTGACTCAACAGCTGTGGAGATAATAAGTAATCATTCTTACATAAAGGATATACCTAAAGTGATGATAAGTACATTTATTCTTGTAGTAGGTGGACTGAATATTCAGATACTGAAGATGTCAGTTCTTGATATTCAATGATGGCGTATTAAATATATTGACTTTCCCATATTTTATGATATTTAATTCTTACCAATTTCCAGAAATTACCTAAAATGCCTAGAATAATGGAAGTCAAACTTATTATGCTCTTTGGAAAGCAACATCAACAACTGCGAGGGAATGACCAATTAGATAAAGTGATCGTGGGTCAAAAGAACCATGGTCGAGCACATTATTAAAAAGTGATATACGTTGATCGAATTCGATACCTGCAAGGCATTTATATATTATTTAGGAGCTACAAGTATGAATCGTACTAAACATGCATGTGCGGGGGCGCTCATTTTTTTAAAGTTAGAATCTTAAATTTAATAATAATAAAATTAATGTTTCAAAAAATGGTTTAAGATATTAAATTTATTTATATATTAAAAAAATATATTTTACATTTTTTATTTTATATATTAGTAATTTATCTCAATCATTATCAATATAATCAACCCAACAAAAAAAATCATCTATTTAAATATATCAAATATTCAATTTTTTGTTCCATGGGAATAACTCAAAAATTTTGTTTGCTACTCCAAAATAAAAACATACTTGGAATTTGTATGAATCTATTGAATCAAACTTACTATTTGCATAATGTAAGGATGGTTGTATTCGTAGCTTATATCTGAGACTGCGTGCAAATCAATATTTTTAGGTTCAATACTCTCTCTCTCTCTCTCTCTCTCTCTCTATATGTATATATTTGTAAACATCCGTGCTCATGCCTTCCTCATGCATTTTACTATTTTTCTGCATTTACTTTCATTTGCAAGAAGATTTTCAGCATTTTTTTATTATTAAATAAATTTATCCATTATTTGTTCCAACCTCATTCTATGAAAAAAAAACGGTTGTTGATGTTGATGGGTGGCGTCAGGATAAAACAAAAGTTCTGGCTCGCTGCTGGCGGGCGCGGTAGTCGATATCCTCAATAAAGGCATCGCCTTCTCCAGCCCGCCTGCAAAGTCGACATCGTTTTGTTGAGTTTAATGCAATAACGGGGCAGATTTCGCTGCCCCAGCAAATCTCTTTAAAAAATAGTGAATTTTCTCTTTTTTTGTTGCTGCCAGACCATGGCGTGCTCGAGAACAGCGCAATTTCGCGGACTTTGTGTTGTTTTATCCAGCACCACCTCTGGCGTGGTGAACTGAATATTCGCCTGGCGTGCCAGTTGGTGTGGCGAATATCGCTAACCGGACGACGCCATTTCGTTGCCGTTTTTCCATATAATTAACTGACGATACCGTTGTACCGGTAGCGAATATTGCGTCATGACTTGCCATTTTCCGCGTCACTCACCACTACGGCGGCGTAATATATTGGCAAAAATTTTGTTTTTGCCGCTCGCCAGTCCGGGCTGCTTTGGCCGCAGGGTTGTCGATCCCAATAATTTTATCCATCTTTAACTAATCTTTCTCACGTTTGTTTTTCAATGCTATCTTGACTCCGCTATTCCGGAACAAAATAAAGTCGAAATTATATCCCCTCGTTGTAAGGATTTCGCATATGGAGGAAGAACTGGACTGAAATAGTTAAATTGAAGGGTAATAAATTGATGCAATGTAAATCTTCTTTGCAGACTGTGTTTCACGGTAGAGGTTTTCTCATCTCTTCTTCCGGATTTCTTTTTCACGCCTAATTTTCGACACCACATTCTTCACCATGCGCGTAAACACATTCATCACCAACAATGGTTTTCTTTGGTTTATGGATTATACCGTTTATAGCGTCCTGCTATCAACCTCGCAAAATTCAGTTCCCCTTTAATCTAGTTTCTGGTTTTTTAAACAGACAGACATAAAACTGAAAGAAGCTTGATGAAGCCTTCGGTTTTCTTCTGTTCTTGCTCTTATATGAAGTGGGTTTGCCTGCTGTTCCCGGAGATTTTATTGAATAAATTGCCACATCATTACTGAAAGGAAAGCGTACAGTAGAGGCAGTACTGGAAATTTTTTTGCGGCAGAAGAAGTAACGGTGGTATGGAAAATCAAAAAAGAACAGTCTCTGCTATATTATGACTGCGGGACTCCAATACAATCTAGAATGATACGTTTCTCGCTCCAATATCAAGTCATTGTTGATTCCGTGGCTCTCATTTCAAATCATCCTCATCTGACAGTTTTTATTTCGTTCTTGTTGTATTGATTGCATCAGTTGTGATTTTTCATGGATAGATATTTGGGACCTCTCTCTGAAATATGCGTAACTTATTTTTTGCTGTAGTTGCCGTTTTATGATACGTTTAAACGAGCAAACAACAAATATTTCACTCAGTCATTCTGATGTTGATTCTCTCTCATGCTGCTCATGGAACTCTAACTCCATATTACTTTTACGTTCTCTTTGTAACGAGAAGCTTTCGTCCTCGAAGCAATATAAGTTGTATCTTTCTTTTTTTCTCATGTGCCAATTATCAATATGATTCATCTTGTATCTTTTACTTATCATTTGAACGCCTGGTGGGTAATGAATAGTCGTTTTTTATGGATAAAGTGCTGGGCTTACCTGGCAATAAAATTCTTAACCATTAATCAATTTAAGATTCATTTGTGTTAATGAACCGTCTGCGTCTTTCGTGATTTGTTTTGGCGATATTTGTTTTAAAACTTATTACGGAATACTGCATGTTTAGCCAATAAAAACGTAACAGACTGAAAGAAAAAAACAACCAATATGGTAGCAAAATCTGGAATATTGGTTGGATATGAATTCTGGACAACAGTTTATAAATTGTTAACACATAAAAAAAAATTAATCGTTGTTGGCGTTGAAGATGGTGAAATATTATAATGTATGAACTTCTTCTGGTGACAATCATTTGGTTGAAGAGAAAATACTGTATTGTTTCATGTCATTTTACTATGCTCTTCAATGACCCTTATGGGGCCATTTTATTGGCTTCGATTGGCATTGTTGGCTGTTTTTCAGTTCTTGCAATGATTGTTTGAACTTATGAAGACAGCTACAAAGTAATGACAACGCAAAACCATAAGTGTTTGATAAAGTGAAGCATTAGGGAATTCTAACGTTTGCTCTCGCAAACAACCCCTGATATTGGTGAAATTTGATTTTATTGACCAACCATTTATGAATCTGGGTGGATAATTGCATTGATGAACTACTGACACAGACAAATCGCTATTAATGGACGACAACGAACAACACGACGTTATGATGCGCGCTAAAGATTCTGGCACTGCAATGGATGAACGATGATAAAATTACAAGGTTCTCTCTATGAGGCTATACATGCTTATTTTTTTGTATGAAGGATGAACTCAACGTTTTATGAATGGATTGGGTAAATTATTACATTTCTGGTGATGGGCTACTAAACCGACCTGAAAAGCGGAATCTTTTTTTTTTCTCTATTACCTGTTGCATTTTCTGCGTTTGAATGGCTGTGTTATCTTCTCATTCTCCCCAATGCTATCTCTATGATGCCTTTAATGATGAGATAAATAGACTCATCTCATGACAAATGCTCAGTTGACGCCTGGTAATAAGGTTAAAAACCTGTTGCCTGTTCTCTTCGCCGTTATATTTATCCCTTTTCAGCGTCATTTGCCCACAAAGATCTCATCTCTTCTGGTAAGTGCGGCCTCTCTTTGTGTTCTGTGCTTCCGATCTATTGATTGCGCTGAAGCCAGTAGCGTTTTTCCAGTTAGCGATGTTTGCTGGTTTCTCATGTTGCCAATTGATTCCACAATTAGCTTTATTCCTGGGGATTGTTGTGGTTGAAATTTTTAATTACCGTCTCCCTTTACTCTACGCCTTGTAGTTTATTCTGACAGTGGCTTGTGACCATTCATTATTTTTGTTCATTAGTTTTCCCCTTATTTATCTCGCCGTGACTGAAAATTCTGGAGTGCTTATTCCGATTATGTATCCATCGCGCATCCTCCAGGTAAAGCGGTTGGGTTCTGCTGCGTACTGGCTGTCCAGTCAGCAATATGGATGTTTGACAAGGGATAACTGTGCTGAAGATTGAAGTCCATCCCTCTTCCTCTCACGTTACGTTATAAACCGAGTTTTTAAATTCTGTTAATTACGCGCTGGCCCGTATCGCTTGATGTGAAGTCTTTTTCGCCATGTGCATTACTAACCATTGCTCGAATACCCTCGGTAAGATGAAGGCAGCAGGGCTATTAAAGGTGTGCAGCATATCAAACCCATCATGACAGAAGACTTCTCTCTTGACGGTATTTTTCTGACGCTGGGCCTCGGATGGGGCGTTGAATGGTGCTTTACTCTGCAGATGCGGCGCTGGAAGACCTTGCTGGGTTTTTTTCAGCAATCATCAACCATTCGTTGATGGCTGATACTGCTACAACACAGATAGTGAAGTTAATCACCATTACTTTTTTCTTGAAGTTTCATGGGACTCTGAATGGCATATCGATTAGTACAGCGTGGCGATTGTTGCTTCTCTGCTGCGCTTGATAATATCGCGCTCCCTTCAAAACCAGTTTTAATGAGTTCTTCGCTAAATATCCTATTGATTCTACAATGACATCTTCGGTGGCAATCTGTTCATTTCAGATGCTGATCGCGCTGAACGACGCCTTTACCGCATTACGTGGCTTTTTGTTCTGCGCTCGCGAACGCGCGTAACGCGCGTTTGCCTGCGGGCGATTACGTTCTGACGCCTTTTTTGTTTTGCTGCGGCGGCGTTGTTTGCGAATGGGGATGCGTCCATCGAAGGTGTCGATACCCTATTCTGGTTTCGTCGTGATAATGCTGCAACTAATGCTCTGTTTTGCTGGAAGCGCTGAACTCTGATTGCTGGTGATCCCTTTATGGCGACCGTTACCAACATGACCTGCCGGACAGCGGAACTGAAGGTAACGCTCTGCGCGGAAAATATTGTCGAAGATCTGGCTGTCGAGTTTTATCTCTGGTACATGCAATGCCGATTCCACAACATTATCAGTTGAATTTAAATGAAATCCCACTAAAGGATAAATTCAGCAACAGAACGCGCATCGCCGAAGGCGAAGCAGCATTCAGCCTTCCAGGCTTGCTGACACTACAGTTGCTATAATCGTCTGCATTCTGCCGGATAAAGTTTAAAGATTTTGAAGTATTATGAAGTGATATTATGGTCGTGGTGGGCGATGAGGCAAAACAACAATTAAATCCCATACCATTATTCGTGGGTTTAAAGATAAATTCTTTAAAATCAGAAAGACTGTATTCCTGAAGAAGATGGTTGAATATCCCTCTTGATCATGCAACAGCGGCAAGGTCCCATTTGATTGGTGAAAGTACAAATGATGAATATATTCATTTGATGGATTTCATTATGCAATCAACAAGAGCAGAATGAAAATATATGACATTTGATTCCACTTCTCTTTAAATCATCAAAGAATATCTCCCACAGTGTGGCACTTGGCCATGCGAATGTATTTTTGACGCAGGGCCTAATTATTTAATCCATAATGAAATGTATTTATTTTACGACAGTGCTGAAAGAGATGGCATGCTAAGTAGGAGCTGGATATCTCCCTGCGCTCATAACGGTAAATTCGGTGATTCTCCGGTATTATGGATGGGAACACCGCCGGTGTGCGGTATGGCGTGCGTTGACCAGCACTATTGATGTTGCTGTGACCATTGTCATCTCGCGGTTCAGGGTTTTCGTCATGCTGGCAAACACCAGCGGTGCTGCTGATGGGCAATATTATTTAATCTGGAAATTACTAACACAATCACCCGTTAATGCGGTGGGCTTTGCATTGTTGTCGAGGACCCCGAGAAGATTGGCACTTTAATCCGTTGTTTCATCACACCATGTTGGATGAAAGTACTCAAAGTCAGGACATTCTGGTAAGGTTAAAGATGGCATCGTTCTCTGGCGATTGTTTTGGCGTTCTCTTGCTGGATCTCGAACAAAGATTTTTTCGCCAAACCAGCATTATTAACGGTTAGTGAACTCAATTCGGTATGATCTGCATCTGGGTACGTATTTTCCAGGGTTGTGACTGTCCCGTTAATGATGCTGTTTGGCTATGAAACGTTGAAAACCGTGTCTTTTTTATTGTTCGTGGAAATAAACAGCGTATCCGTGATGTGCTGCGTGTGGTTTTTTCTTCGTTCAGCGTCTTAATTAACCATTTTCTTCGATGATCATCATCGGCTGCGTAAATTTTCGTTATGCATTCCGCCGTTCTTTACCGAAAATAATGAGTTGGTTTCAATAATATTAATGTGCAGAGTGTTCTGTAACCGTATGATAAGTATATCATTAAATTTCGTCTAACGCCTGGTATCTTCAGCCTGTTTCACGTTTGGATCGCCGGTTTTTCAAATCATCTTGTCTCCTTGGCAGCGTTTATCAATAAAATATGGGTGTAGTCCAGGCATTATCCCAAGTAATATCAGCATGGTGCGTCTGCTTCTCATCTTGTCCTGTTTCTCACGGTGAGCGCTGCTCACCTGTGATTGGCTTATCGTGTCGCCATTATCATCGCGTAATTTCTGGCAACAATATGGTCGGCAATATCGTCATTATTGTTTTATATCCATTTCGTTGGTTTTCAACATAACGGCTTTGTAGCCAGCATTATCGTTTGGCTGGCCCTTAATGGTCAGATTACCGTCGCCATTTCAACCATGATTGCTTTCTCCGGTGACCATAACCGTTCATCTTCGATTTTGTATTCGTCGCCGTATTCTGGTCTTCGGTTTCTGGTGTTGAGTTAAATATTATCAATAATGGAGAAGACTTTTCTTTTACGTTGGCGACTTTTATTATCTGCTCTCAGTTCAGCTTCATGAATTCATTTTCATCTAAAAACCAGTAACATTCTTTATCGTCTTTAATTGATTTTTCTTCTGGCGTTTCTTTTTATTATTACCGTCTTCTTAACATCTTCTTCGTTAATGGAAAATAATATAATTTTTATCTTGTCTTTACGTTTTTTGTGGTGTTAACAGCATTCTTCTGTGACGATGCTTGTGGATTTTTTCCTAATTTCGACAACCTAAAGTCTCTCGATAATTATAGCTACTATTAAATCGTCAGCGGGTTCATTCATAGCCATCAAGTCAGCAAACCCAGACTAACATGAAATAATTCTTTAATCTATTTTGGTTTGTATTATTACAGGACGAGAATGAATCTCTACCGGGTTGTGAATACTGGCATCAAATAATCATTCAGAAGTGCAATTTGAAATAACATAACAATAAATCGTCTTTCTGGCAATATTTTTTTTCTTGTTGGCGCTATATGAATTATGAATTCTTATTGTTGCCAGAGCGTTTCATTAATTAAGCGAATATGATGGTAACCACCAATCTTTGTAGTTATATATAAAGAATTACAAGTAACAAACAATAATGCAATTGTATTTCAAAGAAATTACATGAACCACGCTTTTTCTGTTTATGAAAGATTAAAATATTGTTGTTTATGCTGCCAACTAAAATTTCTTCGGTAGTAACAAAGAACAACAATACCATAACGTTAAACCTTTACCAATGAATAGTCACAAATTCGCAGCCAACATTTTTTACGTAAAAGAACATGCTGAAGATGGCGGAAGGCGTGAAGTAATGGATGTGTTTATGCAGAAGGGCTATCTGGAAGGAAGCAAAGGAAGAATGCGCTGCAGCAAAGGTGATGCTGGTGGAAGTTCAATGATGCAGCAGGTGGTGGGGCTGGTCGCTGAAGGTGGTAACTCTATGGGGAAGTTTGGGAGTTACAACGAGGGGCGTCAGGGATTAGCCTCGCATCACCCTGATTGTCATCAATATATGTAACAAACATGATCTCACTATCGCGCATTATGATGGATCAAATATTGCGGTGAGTTGGGGTAAGTTTGTGGAGGTCTGAATTGTTTGATGTTGATTAACAGGATCCCAATGCCGTTATTACCACTGCAAAACAGCTGCCGCTTTGAACAAGGCTTGTTTCTATCTGCAACATTATTTATCCGTGAATGCAGACTGGATGCGTATTCAGGAAAGGCAATATTCATTACCTGCCTGAAGAGGATGACCGTTTGTTCAACGCCTTTACCGTCTGCTTGCATTCAGCGCGACCTGAACTAATGGCGAAGTGGTGGCTATAAACTACGATAAAACGTGGCGGGTTCTCTGGCGGATATTATTGTCTGGTCACACAATCTGGTGAAAATTCCAGCCTCAAATGATAATCCTCTGCTGATATTTTATATCAATATTCTGCGATATATATGCAGGATAGCTACCACATTTTGAAAAATCACACAAAAAAATAATGGAAGGAAAATATAATAAGTCACCCAAGAGACTGAAAGACACACAGTAGGGGGAGATTTAGATGAGAGAAAGAAGAAAAAGAAAGAACAAATAAGAAAAAAAAATGATGTGGTTCAAGAAAGTTATTAAAGGAAAGTCTTCTCATGAGGTAATCATTATTATAGAGGAGCCAGGTGATATGATGAGGAATTTGATACGAGGTAAATAATTTCGCTTGATACCTTTATTGAGGTTACTCATAAAGAGGATGGAAGTAATATTAATGCAGCGTTCAAGTTCTATTTACAATCTGTTGATTTTTTGTCAATATATGAGGTATAATGGCATTCGAAAATAAAAAAATTATCGTTGTTATTATGGCCCAAGCGGGAATTTAAATCCTATGCTTGTCGATGAATGTGGCGTTTTGGCATTTTCATGTGTTTTCCTCAAATGTGTAGCTCTAGTAGCACGCAATTTATTGGTTGCAGTCTGGTGGTCCACATGGTGGAGTCTATAAAATTAAGGTCCATCAACCTGATTTTTAAGTTACCTCCTAGATCCATTATGTAAACAGAAGAGAATTATTTTTGGAATCCAACGGTTTATTAAATCAGGACAAAATTTTAGACTATCTTGTAGAAAAGTTATTGGATGTCTTTATAAAGGATACAAAAAAGAGGGGCTGTAGGCGGGAATGATTCTGATTATCCGGAAATGTCTTGTGAATATAATAATGGTGAAATGGGTACATTTGTCTGGTATCTCAATGGTTCTGAAGATGGATTAAATTTGGAACATCACCTGCAATCCTAGGTCACTATATTTCGATAAAGGGTTATTTTGAATCGTGCTATTGAATCTTGTGCTGCAAACATTTTGTGGAGAGATATTAATTTAATGTTATTAAATATTGTCGTTTATGCTACCATGTTCATACATGTCGCTAAATACCTGCTATAGATGGGATGTTAAGAAGGTATAGCGCATCAAAAATAAAAGGTGTGTGAAAGGAATGCTATTAGCACCAACTGCCAATAAATTCAATACTGATACAGCGTAAGTATGATGCGACATATACAAGATCGATGAAACGATAAGGTTATTAACATGTGCATTATGTTAGGTTTACAATTGACGTTAATGGATCGATGCTCTGAACAATTTGCTCTAGTAATATTGATTATCATGATAATTTTCTTGATTTTCTTTATGTAAGTTTTTAATAGGTTTTTATTCAATGCTTATTTTTTGTATTTAAATCTACTTTTTGCAGGGTCAAACCAGAATTTATTAAATACAAATACCACTATCTCTTTGTTGGTGTTTGGAAAGCGGTGTAGGGATCATGACAACTATATCTGTCGATGGAAACAAATATTGGACTTATTTGGTGGGTATAAATTCTATATTCTATTGTATAACATTTCCATGAGGAAGGTGAAAACCAAGCGGAATGAATGTAATGAATTTTAATATTTTTCTAGAGCGTTTGGAGAAAAGGTGGAAAAAGAATTTAACAGATCTTGGACCTCGTGGAAAGTTTAATTATTTTCGTGTGAGAGGAAAATTATTTTGAAATTGTCTTGTAGTGGAGTAAAGTAAATTTTAAATTCTACACCTGAAAAATTTAAAAACTAAAAGATTTTCTGAAAAAAAAATTGTTGATGGTGAGGGGACCTTCCAATTTAAAATACGTCCCTCTATATAGTAGTCCAGGGAATCGGTATAAAACGTTAGTTTTCTCCGGCAAGAATCCAAACCCCAACTAGCTCTGATATTTACAAATCCAGGCCCTTTGACGTTGGGGATTCAAACAAGTTCAACAAATCGGACGCTGTTGTGTGTATGGCGCTGAAAGAGGATATTAGGTATATGGGGCGTCAATATCATTTTATTTGTTCCTGCTGGTTTATTACTGCTGATGGTTGTTTCTTGGAACCTCTTGAAGTTGGTTTACTTAACGATGCAACGTGTCATGGTGGATCAAGACTAAAGAAATGGGTGATGCGGCGATATGGGTCATTAATGCTGAATATTTTCATTATTGCTGGCAATTGCAGCTCTATTAATCTCGTTTAGTATTATTGAATGCTGGTGAAATGATAATGATGGAAAACCAGAAGCAGTGGGTTCTTACTAAAGGTAAAGATTATTGATTACATCTTCTGTTGATGAATACTAAACAAATATATGAAGTATTTAAAGATGCTGCATAAGCGTTCGTTATGATAATATGAGATTTTGTTAACTATATTCGTCTTTAACGGTGTTGATGCTCTGTAAATCTTTCGGTATCAAGGTGGTGGATGACTCTCTACAATTTCTTCTTAATGTTTTCATCTTCAATGGTATAATAAAAAATATGAAAAAAAAACAGATGGCGGCAGGAGGAGGCATGTTTTTTTTTTCTGCGTCAGCCATCATGAAGTGTTTACCGTTAGCGCTTTGCCCTGATGATGATTTATGATAATGCTGGTTCGTCTGTTGGTTTTATTTTCATTTCTGATGGTAGGTTGAAGTGGGATTTCTGCAGCTCTGTTAGTCGCAATATGGTAAGATGGTGAAAATTGATGGCTTAACAAGTTGAATTTGAACTTCAATGGAAAACAAAGGAGAGATATTCCCACAGTTGAAGTCTAAAAAATATGTTTTGTGGGTCTGCAGTCTGGTCGTCTGCCGTCGCGCGTATTGCCGTTTACCTTTACAGGCGGTGGATGGGGGGCGAAATCGTGGAAGAAAAAGGCGCGCAAAGTGGTTCAGGAGTCTCTCTTTCTGCCGTTGAAAGGAAAAATCAAAGTGGATTCTCTGTTTGCTGGAACATGCAGGTTTGGGGCGGCATTGCGTGATTTATGACGTGGCATCATTATCGACGGCGATATGGTCCTCGGCACCACCATTTCTGCGCTCTGCTTTCAACGCTCACTCCAGTAATAACGATTACTGTGGGCTTCCCCCATCACATGTCTGTTACTATCCACAAAGTCTGTCCACACCAACCCTCACATCTTTATCATCTCAATATGAAGAAATTGTGGGCGTAGCGCGCCGCTCTGTGTAAATTCCGTAATTAATTTACCCCGTGGTGCTGCTGGCGTTAATATGGTCATTTTGCGGAAAATATCACTGGTGGCTTAACACCAAAGAGTTATCAGGGAGATGGTTTGAAAGATATGGGCTGTATGCTGCGTAAAGTTGAACAAATTAATTCTGACAACGATTACTTGTGGCGCTTGGCACTGCTTGTCCCTCCAATTATATCGGTCTTTATGTGCAATCTGTGCAGGCGATTTCTCTTGTTTGTTGACGGAGAAACCAAAGGTGAAAAATTCGACGAAGATGATACAATCGGCGCGTTGCGTCTGAAAATTCAGCAGGCGAAGAAGTTCTGCGACAACCATTATTCTTCTCGGTAATCAGTGAAAAATGGGTAAAGTTTGCTGTACAGGCGTGATCTCAACATTCTCGACCTGCGGGCATCTCTGGTTGCTGGAATCCCAATTCCCTCTGGCTTTACCTTCCATGCCTGTGCCGACCTGCGGCTGTTTCCTCCTGCTGGATATTATTCTTTCCTCTGACAGGGCGCGGCGAGATTTATCACATGTCTGTTATCAAACCGATAACGCCAACCAATCTACGCCTGTTGCCAGGTGAACTGGTCAGCAAACGCTGGTGAGTTTAAAATCCCGGAAGTGCGGCAGGTTTTGTTCTCACTGGAGCAGGGCGGGGGCCGCCGATGGTGTTCCAGGACTCTGTCGTGAAACTGGCCTTACTCTCGCCTACAAGCCTGAACGGTGTTGAAGTTTACCGGGCTTGCATTATGGCATTAACGGGGATTTAACCAGTAATCCGGCGGAAGGTCAAAAGCCGTTGATTCCCAATCATTAGGGGAAAGTGATGTAGGTATCTGTTGTTGAAAGATATCTCTCCCCAGTCCGCCAGGAGTTCTGGTGAATTTTCCAGCGAAGTTCAGTATGCGGGCTCTTTACGCATACCAGTACTGAAGTCCTGAAATATTCTTTTCTATCCTTAATGCGGTATTTTTTTCTATTGGGACCATAAACCTTATTATCTTATTTTTTATACAATTTTTAAGATATCCTGATTACGTTGGTGCAGCAAACCACGTGCAATACGCGTATTACTGGAATCTCTGCTTTCGTTATATTCGTTACTGGTGCATTCATCATCGCGTGGAACAGCAGTTGAGGTAATGCTAAATCCCCTTTCTTTCCGTTTGCTGTTTATTTTGTTCCAACCGTTTGAACCTGCGTGGGGATCTTTGCATTATTCTCGCGGGCTGGTGATTGGCATGGAACACTTTATTGTGGAAGCTAACGTCACCTCTGGGGCCTGGGTGGAAAAACGGGCGGCGATGCTGTACGTTAATATGCAAAGATTTACATTATTCGTTAAAGATGCTGGTTATGGATGGTTTACTGATATTTTTGCCGTCATTGCTCTACCAAAAAAAATTTCTCTGATCCAGGTGCGGCGCGTGAATTTACCCTGACTGCCGTTACCCTCTCTGCCGGAATCTTTCCTGGAATATAAGACTGGCGGCAATGGCTGGGGATGTTCTCTAACGCGAAGAAATGGACCGGATCGTCTGCAGTTGATGCTGGTTACAACAGCGGGCGGCGGGGAGGTGATGGATGGAGGCGAAGTTCTCTGGTGCTGGTCTGTTGCTGGGATATCCTCTCTGGCGTGGAAAGATGCGCGCTGACCGGTGAAACGACAGCCGATGAAGACGAAAACAACTACTCCAGGGGCTGGCTATGATGATTTCTTCCGGTCGTCTGACCAAAACACTGAAAGAGCTGGGGCTTACCTGCTGAAGACGGAAGGAACCGGCGAAAATGAAACCGGGGACGAGGGGAGCAGTCAGCAGCGGATGTTTATCGCAAAGTTAACGTTAAAACCGGAAAGCGGTCATGGATGCTGATGGCGGTGACTGGTGCTGGTGATTGTTGCCGATGAGTTCAACAATTCTGCTTCTGCTGATTGATTGACCGACTTTCTTATACGCGCCGCGACGCCATTTCTTGTGACAGCAGAAATTTTTCAACTCTATCCACCTTCTGGGCGGCGAGGAAAATAACATGGCCACTCAAGAGATGAAGAAGACTGACACTTCAAAACCGACGCCTGATGGTTCTGGCATTGGCGTTCTGCGAAGATTTTGCCGTGTGACTGAAATGGACAACTAATGTTTCTGGAAGATGATCTGACCAGCATGAATACTGGCGGCATTCTTTGGTTTGATGCGTATCATCGCTGGGCCGATGAATTACCCGGACGCGTGAAGATGATCTCTCACGACAATATGGCCGGGCTGCTCTGTTGCGGGTTGTTTATCGTGCTGTCACTGATTTAGCGGCTAAATTTCTCTTGCCAGACCTGAATGATTTTTAACGGAGATTTTATTATTTTGATTGGGCGGTGCAGCTGTTGCTGCTCGGCGGAAAGTACTAAAGGCGATGCGATTTCTTTGCTGAGGAAGCCTCTCGTCCAGCAGATGATCCCTAAAAAGATTCTGGAAAATGGAAATTGAAGGAATGAGATGGCCCGTCAAATTCAAAATAATTTGACGGATCAAAAGTAAGTAGTCGATTCGTTGATAAAGAAAATAAACAACCAAAAAGAGGCAGCGATGAAAGGCGGTGAGGCAAAACCAGGCCAAACATTTCAGCCCAAAGCGATCCCTCTTATTGTCCTTATTCTCAGAAAAAATACAACTATTAATGCAAAGGCGGAGGGTAGCGTTGATGACTATGAGCTCTTTATTTCACGGATATAAATCAAAAATATTACACCTCTGCATAACGACATCAGAAGGCGTCTTCTCGAGTTGCGTCGGCGAAAATTCCGGATGAATATATGAGGAAGTCTCTTTAGAGTCTACTGATTGGGAATGCAGGCAGAAGGTAAAATAATGAAGTTCTTGTCGACCCGGTTCCATGGACGAATCCAACCATATGGGTATTATTTACGGGCGCGGGGATCTGAAAATTTAATGGTGTGGGACAGTGAAAGAAGAATGGGGCTTTGGGAGGCAGCATCTGACCGGTATCGTGTTCTGCTGGAAATTCAACAAAATAAGGTGCAGATGAATCCAGATGCTCATAAGAGCAATTTTAGCGGCGCTGTGCAGGTGAAGGTATTGGCTATAAAGGCGTATTCTCGTTGTTGATATGAATAACCGTCTCTCCTTATCTGGAGGTAGGTGGGACTCGAAGAAACAGATGGGATAGCCATTCGAATGGTTCCGCCCTTTTTGCTTGAATGAAATGAAAAAATATGGCTAAAAGAGTATTATGCAAAGCTCCACGAGAGAATTTAAAGTCTTCAACTGCGTAGCAATGAAAACTATGTGAGAGACTCTATAAGTTCAACAGCGAAATGACACTCTTATGGAGAATCAAAACACTTAACCCAAAAGCGGCATTAAGTACAAGCGTGATCTCGCTGAAGGACCAATTGAATCGAATTTACCTTGAATGGAAGATGGAAAAGTTCTCCAAACCGCAAAGGGCGTTATCTGCTGACGGTGGGGAATCTCTTGCTTCGATATCATTCGTTGTCTGGAACCGGGCATCTTCGTCTTATCTATGACCTTTAAGTTTCTTAAAATCCTATCCTCAATGGGCTGCTGTATGAATTTTATTGTATTTTCACGCTAACACAAAAAATTATTGTTGTTGGTGCTTCATCAGTTATTGTTTAATACTATTATTACAGGCATCGTTGAATTATGACAGTATTGGTGGAATTTAGTTTAAATATTATTTTTAATACAATTAATTGGAATTGGACATGTTCCTGAAGTGTTTTATTGGATAAATACATATTTACAGTTGAGACATCAATATACAAAACCATTTTCAAAGTTATAATATGGTATATTATCCAGCGGTGATGCTTGTTTGCTCTCTTCTCGACTTTACCACTTTTTTTGATGCGCTGTTGCTGTTTCTGTTGGCAAATGATATACAATTAAAATTCTTTATACAGCCTGCTCTGAAAATGTGAGTTTACAATTTAATTATTTTTATCTAATATGGGTTTGGCATGACCTTTACGCTGCTAAAACCTGCCCGTCTTCTCCGTTAACATTCCGCATCGCGGCGACTGACCTGCTGGCCAGCGCCGCGTAATTTATGAAGGTGATGCATGCTCACCTGCTGGCTTTACGGCTCCAGGTTGTGGAACGGTAAAATTCGCGAATCCATTGTCATGAATTTTGGTGGTCTGACGCCGTTGCTCGCGCCATTGCTCGGCACAAAACCGCTCAAATCTGCCGGAAAGTCACCTCTCTGCCAGGTCTGGAAGAGCCGGTCATTCCCGAAGTGATTTCTGCTATCCGTTATCGGTTTCTTCTCTTTCTCGTCTGTCTGGTCGGCGAAACCTGTTTACCTGAAACCATCAGCGGGGATGCTCGTCGGCATCGACGTTCCAGGTGGAAACTTACCCGTTTAAAAAAGCATTATGAAGTGCTCGATTGCATTTGAACAGGGCTGCTGTTTAGGCAATCGTTTACCTTCACCGCTGGTTATGATTTATCGCGCGGCTCTGAAATAACCGCGCGGTGCGGTGGGTCAGGTATCTCTCTTTCGTGAAAATCTTTATTGAAGATTTTTGAAGAGGTTATCGTACGAAATCAACTGGAAGGGCGGAATACCGCGTTAATGGCAACCTCCGTTTATTATGCAGCCCGAACTAACGTTTGTATTTACCGTTTGTTCGACTCTATTCCGGATGAAATGCTGAAGATTGAGTAATGCGTAAACACATTATTATTATCGTCTGTCAGTGCTGGTGAAGGGGATAACCAAATTCAGTATCCTTTGGGCATTATCAGGTGATATAAAGTTGTGGTGATGAGTTTTCTGCCTCATTCATTACGATGGTGTGCCATCAATGACTTGATGAGTACGTTATTGAAAAACCGCTACTGTGACTGTCATTGCAGGAAAATATAAATCATTCACATCATGCAATTCTCAACTATAGTCCCTATCCACGTCCCTGCCACTGTTCGCCATCTTGCTTGCGTTGAGCGTTCGGCATGTGGTGCTATTTTCCTCTCTCTGCCATTACTCGGCCTTTCGTCCCGTTGCCTCCTCCGCCGCTTCCGCCTGATATTGTTGTTGGCGGATATGCCTTTATTCGTTGGTGCCTTTCTGTACCACCTGTGTAGGATTCACCATCAAGATTAAATTTGGGTGGTTGGTCTTGTGGTAGCCGCATCGACATAAAAGAT
Organism: Pinus albicaulis; assembly: GCA_034641835.2. Classification (NCBI taxonomy): domain Eukaryota; kingdom Viridiplantae; phylum Streptophyta; class Pinopsida; order Pinales; family Pinaceae; genus Pinus; species Pinus albicaulis. The sequence goes on along the minus strand of JAXQQM020081033.1, from coordinate 48,036 downwards.
AAATGAATGGGTTTGGCATTCTGATGCGTGAAGGCGGTGTCGATGGAAGATGTTTGCTGGGGTTTGGGGGTAATTGAAAATGATTCAGTTTGTATGAAATAAATTCGAAAATCTATATTTACCGTATTTATTAATATATTGAATAAAAAAACTCTACTAAAGTGTATTGGGAATAGAGGGTGCTGTCACGGGATCAGAAAATGCCAAAACCCCGTACTATAATTAAATCATCATACAATTTTTGGCAATAACGTCTGCTTTGCATCCGGAGATTTCTTTGATATTGATTAAATTGAAGCAGGTTTGACAGACTTTGGCGCAGCATAAAACAGGAGGAACTAAAATTAACTCTGCGTGCAAAAGATGTTTGGTGTAGAAGCAAATTATTGTAAAATTGACTGGGATGAGAGCTGAAAGAGGGGTTACCGTAAAGGAGAAGAACCTATGACCTCTACATGCGATTACAAAATTGAAAATTTGTAGAACTATGGAGGAGGATGATGGAAAATGAATTGAGTACTGGTCGTGAGAGATTTATTCGGAGAAAATCAACCAGCTGCTCAAAACATAAAGTCGAGGTGCTAGAAGAAAAGCCTCCTCGGATTGAGACATACCGCTATAGAAGCAGAGAGGTCTGATCGAGAGAGAAAATTAGGCCTCGTTCTAGAAAGAAAATTATGTTGATGAAGATGAAAGGAGTGAGTCGAGGAAGTTGAGAAAATCCGATAAATTTAAATGGGGATTAATGGAGATGAGCTCTATTTTTCTCATGAAGAATAGCAAGGATTGTGTTTTCTTGAACCCAAAGCGAGTTAGAGATACGAGACAATATGATGAATTATAGTAGGTATGTTGAGAAATTATATTATGGAGGTTCACGAGAAAATGCAGTAAGAAGAAAGAAGAATTTAGATAGTTCCAATAAAAGAATTCAGAAATTCTGCCAGAGAGTATCTAAAGTCTGATGGTAATAAAACTGTAAAAAAAACTCAAAGAGAAAATGCGCGAAATAACGCGAGAAAGAAAAATAGAAAAGCGGTATGTATTCCTACGAGAATTGCTCGAACGGGACATTTCTTAGTACAAGAAAACAAACTGAAATTACCCAAAAGGTAGTGGGTGAGAAAGAGCTGGTTGTCAAATTTGCTAAAAATACTCTAACACCATGCGATGTATTGAGAGTGAACTTGCTAAATTAGGCATCATCTCATCTGTCAACGAATTGATCAACAAGAGATGTGTATAGGTCTGGGGTCTAGTAACGTGCTAAAGTGTAGTAACGCTGATGCTATCAATTTCAGCGATGATCGGCTGAACTGTGGGCCAGGAAGCTGATGGTAAACCCTAAGAAGGAGGTGTCCCTCCCTTCTATAGCCAGTCTAAATGTTCATGAAAGAAATTCTCCGTGAAGTGTTGATTCCGCGTGCATCGCATATTATTGCTTACTGGAAGCTCTCAGCAAAGAAGCTGGCAAATCTCGACCTATGCGCGTTTTCTTTCTTTTGTCTCCAGCAAATTCAGTGTCCCTCTTATCAAGGTCATTATCACCCTCAACTGAATACTATGGCATTTGATGATACGTTCTTTCATTCATTGCATCCCCGCTGGTATGATGAGTTTACCTCAACCGTGGAGAAAAATTTTGGGATGCAAAGAGTATGGACGACGCCGCTGTGCGGTATTCGTTAACCCAAAGAGCATTGCTGAAACATTAATGATTCTGGTGATAATCGAAAACCTGTTCACTGCGCAATACCTTTAGTGACTAATAACGATTTTGTGTTATGCCGCCCGTATTCGCGATTCCTTTATTAGGCATGGATCCTAAAGAACTGGTACAATGATCAGGCGAACTGGTACGATGATTAACCACTTCATTCTTGGGCAGCAGTTTGTTGACATGTGAAGAAAATTAACTCAGGGGGTATTTCGCGTTGTATAATCTGAAAATAACAATATTATTGCAAGATAAATTCACCGTGGTTATTCAGCTACAGGCGGCGGCAAAAGCGGGTATGGCTTTACCTGCGGGTTCTTGAATCAGCTGGCGGTCCGGTGACAAAGAAGATTTACAAAAAGGCGATCTGGTTGGTCTGCAGGCTGATAAAGGCGCTGAAAATGTTTCAGATGGGGCCTTACTTAAAGTCTTGTATGATTTACGGCGTTATGCGTGGGCGTATTTGAACATTATGGAGATAAAGATGTCTGTGTTGACTTATCTATTTAGTGAATACAGGTAAAGGCTTTCTCATTGGAAAAATGGTATTTAATGAGGATAGAAACATCAGTCATAAACAAATGAAAAGCGTAAGTGTACTGACAGTTGTAGATGATATATGTCATTAGGTGCTTCTCCCTTTGTCTAAAGATGAGGACTTGAAGATAACCATCCATTAGACCATAACTGATTTTATGGGAAGACGATCGTGTTGAATTATTCATCTAATAATTGTTGTTTTTATATTAATGGGGCTATAAATATTCGACTAATAAATTGTACATAAACGGAAATTCATAAAACATACAAAAAAAGTTGAAGCACTCAATAAACAATGCTACTAGAGGATGAATTATCTGTACCAGATAATTCATATTTGACTTCAACTGATGGCAGTAATAAAACTAAATGGGAGGAGAGCTGTAGGAATAAAGATGAAAGAATGTAATATGAGCATTTAACAAGTTTAAATAATCAAAAAGCGTAGAAAATGTTACTATCATGCCAAAAGAAGATATATATGCATTTAAAAGAATTCTCGATGTATTTTCTTAGACTAAAGGATTTAAAATATGATGAGTAAAGATAACACAATTTAATCAAGGAGGATCAAACAACAAGGCAAGAAAGCTAAAATTACATAGAATAAAAAATACTTCTTTGGTACCTTTGACGAAAATATTCAAGATATATTATAGATAAATCCTGAACTACAGATATTAATGAGTGTCTCCAACAATAATGAAAGAAACGGTGAAGTGATGGGCTTTAATGATGACTTCAGAAATCATGTCAATTACTATTGGGATATTCCCCTTCTGCACAAAAACTAGTTACATCACCTACAAAATTGGCGCCGGTTCTTGATTTCACGTTAAATGGTTTTTTAAGTTATATCAGTTTATTTTATGTGATGGTCATGAAAAAACAAATTTCCCTACTCTTGAAAGGACTTTCATGTATGCTAAGTATCTGGATTGTCGAATGGTGAACCACCTTTAAAGGGTATGGATATTACAATTTCTGCGTTGATAAAGCCGACTTTATTAACAATTTGTGGATGATATCATTACTTCTTCACAAAACAGATGATGAAATCAAACATGAAAAAGATTTTTGAAAATGCAGAAATTTGCGTTCATACAAATTACAAAAAAATATTTGGATTTGAAGAAGGAGAAAAGTTCTGATCATATTATTTTAAAGGATAGATAAATTTTCAGCGAATGAAAATTATTAAAAATCGATCAATCCTGTAAATCGTAAAGACAATCATTCAGTGGTAAAATTAACTTTTGCCAGGAGATTTGTACAGCCTGCGCAACGCAATCATCGCAATATGTATGAAAGGTCAAAATTAATGGGATGTAGAAGAAAAACAATCTTTTGATTTCGTTAAGCGAAGGCATTGATAAGGACCCAGACATCATTGTGGAATTTGCTAATGGTATGTGTGGTTTTTCTTTGCCTTTGAACAACCAAAAAAACTGGTTTATTCTTAACGTCGTCTGGGACGACAATCAATGTTTTTATGTGGGCATTGAATGCCATCTTGATAAATATCTCTATTGAACAGTTTTCCTGGTGAACGACAAAAATATTTACAGGTTTGCATTGCCTGCATTCTATATCTTTAATGTTTTTCTATGCAATGTCCTGGTCATCCCGGAGAGTGCATCATCTCGAAATAATCTGGTGGAAAGAGAAAACGTTGGCGCAATCGCAGGTGGAACAGGTAAAGCGGTAAAAACGTTAAAGGCAGACCGCCGAGCAATGATGATGTTTCACGTGGCATAACATAATCAGCAGTTCTCAAGGCGGCTAATGGTTATCCTGTCGATATCAGCGTCCTGAATCTCTTTAATCGTTTTTCTTTTTTTTCAAAGTATGCGATGAAAATATCACCGTTTTCAAAAAACTGGGTGGTTCTTCTCCGCTCGTTGTCGTCGGCGCACGGTCGCTGTGTCGGTAATGGTCGGTGTTTTCAGCCAGGTGCTGCCTGTGCGTTTACAAAATGCGTCTACCGAAGAGTTCACCTGGAGATAACGTAAGTGACCTTGTGCGTTGATATTGCTTTGCCATTACGGTCGCCAGGGCAGGACTTTCGCGGTATGCGCGCTATTGCCGATGGTCATTCGCCCGCTCTGGTATCGCTCGGCGGAAAATGCTGCCACACCTTACCCAAAGCGCCTGCTACGTATTGCAGGGAGCCTTTCAGCGTGAGTTGTGCGAACTGGAAAATTTTATCACAAAGAACTCTACCCGTGACGCCGTAGTCCCTCTACCCAGAACCGCCCGCCAAATGGATGATGAAGTTGTCCTTCTGCGGTTTCTGCATTTTATGCGTAAATTTCACCAGAACAGCGATATGCGTATTCGTTTGTCGAAGGCGGAAAATGCAACTGGGTATCCTGGGGCTGCCGTTCGTAATATGGTTTGCCTTCATCTGTTATATGTTAATTGCGGTATTAACGTCTCTATTCCCCTGCCAGGGCGGCGGTTAACGTTGATCTCGTCGTTCTGCTCTGGTTAAAATCCCGAAGGTGACCAGCAAAATGCTGGCAAAGACAAATGCTCCTGGTTTTATGAAACACTAAAAATAATGGTGTTTTTTAAAAAAGCAGGGGCGTTTATGGAGATGGATGCCGTGCTTTATAACCACGCGCCATTGCGGGATTCAATACCAATATTACCAGAAATTCAGGCATCGGTATCAATGCCGCGAAGGATAATGAAACCATTTAATAAATCAGAAGTGTACTGAACTCAAGCGGTCATGAAGGTAATAAAGAATTATTCAGTGATGCGCTTTAGTAATGATTTCAATTTGAAGATAAAGGTTGGCGGCAATGGGTTGAAGACAATGGGGCTTCGCCGGTACAGTAATGTTGGCAGGATCACTATAACTCCGTTAATTGTCGAAGGGCGTATTTTTTAACCAGGTGGATATTTACAAAGACGGTCAGATGTACGTCAATGGCAAGATGTTGGCTACATTGTTTTCATTGCGAGTAGATTGGTTTTTCATCATTTAGCATACCACTGTCTCACCTGGTTTGTGTTTTCTGGCGGTTTCATTGGACGTTGACGCTCGTCCGTGAAGTACCTAAGCCTAGTTTGACAGAAGTCGTAAAGAGTCAAACCGACAGCATACATCGCGTGAATGTTTGCAACGAAAATGGAGCATGGAGGCTCTTGGTCTTAGGCTACTTTGACACTTCGTGGGAGAAGTACCTTCTTGCTGGGGCCTCGAAATCGCGGCCGTAGAAAAGGGGATAGCCGACCCCGATCTAAAGCTTAAAAGCGGCTCACTTTCGCGTTTGGAGTGGTGGCTCAGGGCGGGTTGCTGATGGGACGATTTCCCGAGTTTTGGTTTTTGCCGGATGAGCTTGTTGGGTTTCTGACGAAAACATCTGACCAGCGATGCATTACTACAATAAATACCATCTAACTCTAGATGCAATGCTGCGAATTTCCGGAGTCTGGTCTGCGGGATGCTGATATCTCAATGCGAGTCCAAAAATACATCTACGCTGTCTAAAGTGGCAGAAATCGTCAGGATTGATGGAATTATTAGCTTTGCAGGATGAAACTATCGCCTTGAAAGAACTGCGTGGTCGAAAGAAAATGTGAAACATCTCTGGCATTGTCTAATGACCAGCCTGCGATGACTAATCTCTTTGTGTTATCTGTACATTAGTGCATCATATATTTCGGACATAAAGCAATTAATTTCATATGATTCACAGAAAGGCTGTGTTCATCACTGTGCGGAAAGCGAAATAACATACATGATATTAAGTACGGGTATCATGTATTATATGTCTCTATCATATCGAGTGATAATAGGTCGTATCCCAAGTTCTTGATGAAATGAGTTGTTCAAAGAATACAAAAATTGCACTTTGGGAATTGATCGACAAAATGATATTTATAGCGCAGAATAAGGAAAAACATTCCGAGTTATTTCATCAAGGCATTCACATTTCCTACTTACAATTAAGCATTAACACCTGATAGAACATTCTCACTAGCGTTAAGGACCCTTTCTCTAGAAATAGCATTGAGAAGGGTTTGAAAATACTTAAAACTAACTACAAACTAAAGTAAATACTTTTACAAAAAATGTAGAGGAGGTTTCGAAACAACCTTCCTCTAACTTAAACAATAATCTAGAATTTACAAAAGCGATAATCATGAGTTCTAGGATTTTATGCATCTTTTGCGGAGTATGGTCACACGAGTTTTGTACATATATCTGCAGCATTGTCTTGGTGAGGTGGGCTGGGATATTCGATTACCGGATGGATTCGTGAAAGATGGAGTGGGAAGTGTTCTTTCGACTTTTTAGCATGTGTGTGAAGTAGAAGAGTTTTTTGTTGTTGTACACGTTTGATGAGAAACGTCCAAGAATGCATCGATCAAACTTATTAACATTTTTGAGTCGCTTCTTCATGTTGTTATGCCACTCCTACGTTTCGTTCAGATGCTATTTCTTTGTCAGATGGCTTGCTCAGGATGTGTTTTCTTCAATCTGTCTTTGTTTTGAACTATTGGTCACATAAAAGGTTTGTATGGCCTCATTTGATTTGCCTAAAGTCCTTAAATCGGCTTGCTCTTTACGCTCGCAGTCATGTTTTCCACTGCTTAAGTAGTAATTCTCCATAGAAAGCTTCCTCATGCGAGGGTAGATTGGCTTGTTTTCCCATTCTACCAGATCTTTGCCATTGAATATGTTCCTCAATTTGTTTTTGAAGTTTCTCTCATTCAAAGTGAATGGAAAGTGTTGAGATCACTATTTTATTGGAATGCTTTGATGAGAAACAAACATAGCAACTTGATGAAAAAATAACTTTGTGTTTGCTTTTTTAATCATTGTATTTATCTCAGTGCTTCTTTAAATGAACTTTTCTTATTTGTGATTGATTAATGGTGCTGCCATGGTTTTTCTCTAGGCGTGTCTGTTTATCTTTAAGCTCTGTAGTGATGTTTCCAAAGTAAGTTTTCAAAATCTTTATGGAGGCATATCTAAATTCTCTAATCTTCTGCGTAGACTTGACTCTCTGCAGCATGTATCTAACATGTGTTCCCCATTCTTGTACCTTGGATTCCTCTCTACTTCAGTGAGTATTTGGTTTCCCTTTGCCTTGTCTACTGAGTGGTTGTAGCATAAGCTCCGCATATTGTGATAGTTTAGTCAGTATGGTGGTTGGGATCTTCTAATGAATCTTTTCGGAGGGACGTCCGCTGCGTTCATCTATCTGAATTTGTAGGGTTTTTCATACAGGTCCTTTTCTCTTATTTCTTTTGGCACGTAGCTCTGTCGGCGGGACGATGGTCGAATATCCATTGGTGAATGTCTTTATTTTAGAAAAATAGATTTAGAGTATTTGGGTAAGTGGTGGAATGATTTCGCTGCTATTCATGGCAGAATTATCGTAAAGGGTTGACGAGTTTAAACTATCTTTTGGGAGGCTACGGCATTTGAAAACCTCACGCTTCTGTGGTATTCTGACTTTTTCTTTACGAAGTGCTTTATTTCTTGGGGAAAAATTGTTCCCATTCATTTGTTAGGTCTTTTCAGCAGCAGATGATTTTAGATTGATCTTCTGTGAGTATTGATCCTTTTTGGAAGGCATACCTTGTAGTACTTTAAATTCGGTAGCATTTTTGTTTTTTTCTTGCAACTCTTAATAGTCTGTGAGATAATGCGTTGTTCAAATTTCCACGTTGGTTTGCGTGGGTGGAGACTCATCTTCAGGATTTATCCTATGTTATCGAGATTCTTTGGCTGGGAGCCGGCCCAGATCGTCTTCGGATTCATCGCTGTCATTCTTCATCAGGAACTAACGCTTGGCAGTGTGCTTTTTCTTTTCCATGACTACGAAAATTCAAAGGGACATTCTTTAATCTCTCCATTGTCATGCTACTGAAAGGAAACAGTACATCTTCTTGACTTGATTTGATTAGAAACATTCTCTTAACAATGTCGAAAAAGTCGTCGACTCCTTGGAAGAAATCATGACACTTATCTTCTTCCTTTACAAAAGGTTTTCGTCTTAAGTCTTGACATGTAATTTTTAATTACATCATTAGGATCATATAGTCTCAGGGCATAAATCGCTAGAGTTTAACATCCCAGAATATCGAGCACTCTTTGTATGTGTGGCCAATATTGACCAAAGAAAAAGTCCGCGCTTCTGATGCATGAAGAGGCCAAATCATCCATTCGTCAGTCATCCTTTAACACGTGTGACAGATCACCTTTAATAAGGACTGATAAGCTATTTCTCTCCCCAAAGCAATATATTTGGAACATAATATGGAAAAACATGGAAGAGTAGAACTTCCAAATACTCGAGAATATGTGAGGTGTTCTCTTGAGCAGACCATCGCACGTAGCAAGACAATATCTCTACCGACTTCCTTGGAAACCCTAGGGATCGTTTTGCTCTAAAAATCATTTTATACATAGGCGGGCATAAATCCATAACAAAACTTTGTAAGAAATGCATGAAATTTATTTGTGTTTGGAATCCGGAGTTCTTTATAGGCGTAAATATGGATTGTGTACTGAGGTACGTAATGGTCCCATTTCCACGCATGATTTGGAAAATGTAGAAGTATCACGGATGGAATCACCTGACGTAAGCGGACACTAGAAAAAGGGTGAGTTTTCTTGAGGTGAAGCATTCCTTTTCTCCTATTTTCAACAATGTGTTTGGCAGTAAATAGTCGATAGATGAGTCCTACCCAATTAAAAATAGATGAATTGACGATTGCATCAATTAAAGGGAACCCGGTCTCTGAGAACCTAACGTACTATCGAAAGAGTCCTAGCAAATAACCTACACAACATACCCGATGAGCAATAGGGATGAAAGTTTATTAACGATGGGGTACCATACCGAATTTGTATTTGTCGAGTTTCTACATCATTTCAGCTCCTTCGCTCATGGATGTGAAATTGATGAATCTGAGATTTTGCGCTGAATATTTGCATATATCTATTGTCATCCTTTTGTTGCAGGCAGTACACGGTATGGCTGTACTGATCTTTCGTCTTTCAGAACCGCGTCTCTCCTTTGGAATTCTTGACAAAACACTACGTTTTCGAGTCGTTCATGTTGCTTCGCGCCGTTTGATCGCATATGCAGCTGGAAGGCATAATATTTGGTGGCTTGTGGCTATCGTATGGATAAACGAGCATGCAGCGTCGAGAAAGGGTTGCATCGGAAGTGACATCAGGTTCTACATGCTGCAGATATCTGTGTTATCGCTTTGCGCCCTTCATCCTCAAAGGGCTTACGCCACAGCTGCCATGATGAGACACGCAGTCCTTGTCACGAGATGGTGTCTAAAACACGGCGAGAGGCATATTTTTATCTTCGGGGATGATGCTTGAGGCGCCTCCTTACCCTATCCTTACTCATCTCTGGGTTCTTAAACTTGATAGCCTGATTTCACGAAAGTGAAATGATATATGTACACGAGTAATTACAAAGGTGTGTTGAAATTTATTTCAAACTCATGCAGAAGACTCTCGATCTTATCAATCATCTCTTCGCATTCATTATGATTTCATAAATTAATGGTTGACGTGGTTTCACCTGGCTTCGCATGGAATACTTATCCATCGTTTCGCGCAGATTGCGGATCTAAAATTTAATCTGAGATGCAGCCTTCGTTTCTCTTTCACGCGATATCATTCAAATGCACAAAGTCACGATGATTTCTTATAATACTTTCGTGATTGTCTGCTGCTAAAAATTGCGAAAATGCTGGTTGTAAATCGCGGTCATAAAGAAATTTCGAGATATATTTAAGTCTATATTATAGGTGCGCGTGCGATGCGATTTTGCGAAGAGACAAAATGGATCGCGATACAGAAAAATATTTATATGGAGTTTGGTAACCACGTGGGGTCCGGTCCTGTGTAACTTTTATGCTTTGTTCCTATGAGTCTTAATAAAATCTTAAGTGCGAATGCTGAAAAAGAGTAAAGTAAAGCTTTCTAGAGACGCATCTCGCATATTCGTAGATTTTATGCTTTGAGATTTATTTTTGAAAAAATATGCATATATGATGGGTGACGCGCTTTTTGGGGGTGAGAGATTTTGTTCCTGAGTTTTGCCTTTTCAAAGGATTTTCAAAGGATTTCTGTATTTATTTCTAAGGGTCCCTATTTGTCTAAAAATAAAATGTTTGTTGTATAGTGCAACAATTGGCTGATTCACCATAGGTACGAACCGAGATATCTCGATAAATGCAAAACTCTAAATCCTTTCTATATAAAAAATAAAATAGTTAAAGATAAGGAAAGTTTGAAATAAATAATATCCTTTTTTCTAAATAAGGAAAATTTCATTGTTCACTTGTCGAGAATCTCTCTATAAAGATACAGTATAAAAATCATTGTCGAGGTCTTTACTTTAGTTAAAAATAAGATAGGAAATAAAATTTATGAGATAAATCTTTTTATAATTTTTCTCTTTTATCGTAGACGAGCCCTGCAGTCATGACGGCGAGTGCTGCAGCTTTTGGCGTTATCTTTCTAAACAGAAGGCTATGATCCATCCATCTAATGCATGTCTCATGATTTTCATATGATAGGTATACTTTTTATTTTTTTATCTTCTTAGCCATTGTCTGTGGCCTTTGGTGACCAAATGTCTGAATTCCATTCACAAAATAGTAATTCAGCTGATCAAAGTCTCGACTCGTGATGAGACCCCTTGTCCTTATATGATGTAATCTCAAGTCATTGCTAGCATGTTTGGTAGGCAATCTTCATGCTTATGTCGGTTCAATTCTTCTCCTTGAACTTTATGAGTCGAAAAGCTGAAACTGATGAAAGTGCTTATTATCTTTTAAGTTTTCTCCAAAATTTTTCTCTTTTTATATTTTATATTTTTAGATTTCTCTTTTGAAAGGTATCACTGAAAGTTTACTAGATGGGATGAATCATATCTCTCTTTTTAAGATGCCGGTTGGTAATGTCGAGTTGTTAGATCGCTCGAAATATTTCTTACTGCATATAATTTTTCTTTTCATGACTAACAAAAGAATTTTCATACTAGGTCAAAAATGAGATTTTCAGACAAGAACAGTGTTTGTGGAATTCCATTTTATAGAAGATAAAAGTGAATTTGTTTTTTCATAAATCTTTTGATTTTTCTTTAACAATTCTATTTTTTAATAAGTAGAAAAAGAAAATGCAAAAAGGAATTTATCTAGAAACCTATTTTGAAAGAGTCGTATTTGTCGGTAATTCTAAACAAATTTTCATTTCTATCATGAAAGCTGATTTTAATGTACAAAAATAGAAGGATTGCCTCCTGTGAAAAATATTTTTTCATTTGCCCATTAACGGAGTAAATGAATCTTTCTTACACGATAAATCCTATAACGAAATGTTGATGAGCTAATTTTTTCAGTTATTTTGAAATGGTCCTAGCGAGAGTTTTTGTGACTTTGTGTAGTTGCCTTTTTCTTTCACGAGCTCACTAATTTTACGTACCAAATCACCAGTTTAAAATATCTACTTGAACTAACGGATGTTAAATCAAATGAGGCTTTTATTACTTGTTGATGATGGATGTGCGTTTGTTTCGCTTTTTCTCTTTCTTTCTTATATCTACAAGGATTTGGATCTTGTCTAAAGTTGGAGGAGAAGGAAGAAGTATTTTCATCGATAAATTGTACTAAAGCAAATGATGGTGTCATTCACGGCGAAAGGGTACCTGCCTCTTTTTCCATGCACTAACATAAATGAGTGAGAGTGCCTATTCGAAGCTTTTCGAGATGATTCTATCTGCGAAGAAAAGTAAACAATGCTTTATGCAGTTCTCATGATTTTATCTCCACGGTTATTTTAATGAAATTACGATACAGGGTTTTTATTCATAGATTCGGCTAATCCATTTCCTTATGGATTGTCATGACAGTAGATATTCCTAATGGTAAAACCTCTTTTCAAAGCTAAATTCTATCGTGGCATTTTCCGAGGAGAAATAAGATGCATTATCAATTATCAAAGGCGATGGAAGGCCAGACACTGGAGTATGAATTAGGTCGATAAAATCGGTAAGGTGCGTAGCTGTTGACCGCTTTCGATGGGATGTCTTCTACCCATTTTGTGAAATAATGGATTCTTGATTAGAGTATACACAGTGTTGCTTTGAAAAGGTTTGGAGTTATTTCACATGTAATATCTAACGCCCATTGTTCAAATGGTTGCATGGATGTTACATGGTGCTCAATGGAAATGTCGGTTTCCTTTCTCATTCACTTTTATAGTTTGACCTGTATTACATTTTTTCTTGCATATTCTTGTCTGCACTATTTAAACAAAGTTGGGCAATAGTAACCGGCATACGAGTGTTTTATGGCTGCATGGTATTTCCTCCATAAATGACCTCCGGTTGGTACATCATCATGTAGTTCTGCGATACCTTTTCAACTTTGGTTTTCTACTAAACATCTTAATAATCTGAAATCTGTATATTCCTCCTAAATGAGATGCTCATTTATGAGTTGATATTGATTTTTCTTTAAGTCTCAAAAGCACGCTTCTTGTGTAATTGAGATTGTCATGGAGCATGTCCATTTCTGTAAGAAAAATTTTACGGATCAACATGTTAGTATTTATTGAGAGATCGTTGGCCTTCCCTCGAGATATTTGTGTTCACTTGATTGATCTTCATCTTTGGAGAAATGATAAGGTCCAATTAACATCTTGCCAAAAGACCTTGTCCTTTAGCAGTTTATGTTTTGGATGTATTTCTACATCACTCATTCGTAGAGTGCAATGGCCAATTTCTCTTTTCTCTCCTGCTTTAGTTTAGTTAATAATTTTTCTTATTTGGTAGTAAAGGCTCTATTAGCTTGGTGTGTGTTTTTAAGAGAAAAGGTCTAAAATGTTTCAAATATTTAAACACTGGCACTAGACTTGTTTTTCTATAGCTAAATAATTTAACTTCGACTGGCTGTGAAAGATTAGAGCTCAAAAACACAATTGGGTGGCTTCAATGTTTTGATCATTTAAAGCTGTGTTAAAAAATTGCATATGATGTGTCAAGAAGAAAATGTGTATAACTTCAAAGGATTTGAGAAAACTCGGGAGATTGTTAAAGAGAGAGCTTCATCTGATAGTTTTTAATTAACATCAAAAGAATTTCTTTCTTCTTTTTCCGTAGTTAAAAATGAATCGTGATCATTAGTGTAAGGGTAGGACAATTTTGGGAGAAATCGGGAACAAATCTATTTACTAAAAGGTAATTTTCTAAAAAATGATTGCATTGTTTTCTTTTGTTATGAGGCACGGGAATGTCAAATTTCCATGGACTCTAGCTGTCTATGTGAATCCCTTTTTTAGAAACAGTGAAATCCCAATAGACTCACCTACGTACATAAGAAAAAATAACATTTTTTAGGATTGAGGGAAAGTACCATGTGCTGCATCTTTCGAAAATGTTTTTTAAATGATTATTATGATTGTTTCTATGTAACCTAGAATAAATAGTAATTTCATCTAAGTATATATGCAACGAGAGGCTTATTACAATGGGATCCTACTTTAAAGCTATATCCATAGCACGTTGAAAGCAGTAAGCTCCAGCATTAAATGAAATCCGTCAAAGGAATACGTCTAAAGTGTGTTCCCAATTTTTGATTCTAAATGTATTGTTTTTAATATATCCATCATCGGGATGAACACATGATGCGATTATCGTACGCGGAAAATCCATCTGAAAGAGACTGTCAATTAGGGCAGTGCAAGCGGATTTTAATGCTACTGTTCCCATGGTAGGTAAGGGAAAATTATCTTTATGACTAAGCTTTGTTCAAAGTCTCATAAAATCTGTGCAAAATTCTAATGTATCCATTCTTTTTACTAACTGGAACCATGTTTGACATCCATTTGGAATGTCTAACTGGGAAAAGTGACTTTAGCTTTGAGCATTTTATTTCGGTTCGAGATTTGGTTGACTTTCTAAATTTGGATGAATTTTCTGAGGAGTTTTGTTGTAGACGGAGTTTATCATGTCGAGTATCATAGGAATGGTATGTTGAGATTATGGAAGATATCATGTGTTTTAGAGATCTAGGAATAAATCCTTGCAATATATCTCTTTATATTTCTTAAACAATTTAATGAATGATATCCTTTCTATACATATCTTAGACCAAGACCTAAGTTGATATTTTGAGGGTTTGCAGTACCAAGGAATTAAATCAATTCAAACTTTAAAAGTAGAACACGAGATTTTTGAGTTGGTCGCTTTTTAAACCTATCTTTCGAGTCATAAAGGTCTTCCCATTTGACTACTGGTTGGGAATTGAGTCAGTTTGTTTTTATTTTTAAATACCGTACATCATGTTCATTTTCATCTAAAATTTGACCTTGATAAGCTCTGTCTAATGTAAGAAAGTCTACTATGTCTGCGTCATGCATTCAATGCTTTTCCAATTTGTTATGTTAATAGGAATGGATGGTCTAAAAGTAGCTTGATTGAAAATCCATCTAGAATAAAATTCTTCATTGTGGTATAAGTCTAGATACTACATTAGCGAGTAAATCAACACTCACATTTTGTAATCTAGGAATTGTATAGATGTTGAATCTTTGTAAAATGAGAAATGAGATTATTTCTAGGGTTTGGCTTAATGTTCTCAAAGTGTCCGAAATACAATGAATCGTGTTTCGACTTGTTTGACTATTATTTCGGAATCTCCATGTGCCTACAAAGTGTTGCCATTCGGTCCTGTAGCTTCTATTCATGCTGTGTATCGATGCTTCATATTCACTTGATCGTATGTTGTGCAGTGACACTCGACTCTACAAAGCTAGCATCGTTTTCTCTCCTTGAGGGTTGATTAAAACACAACGCGAGTCTTACACCATCTTGGATTTCGAACCATGCAAAAATAGATTCCAAAATAAAGATTGTTACGGAGATATGATTCTGCTAAAATTAACACATCTAGAAGAGTGCGTTTGAGAAAAAGTTTTCAAAGTGAGGAGAAGTAACAGTGTTTTGGTGAAAAAAGGAATTGAAACTTGAGCGTTAAATGAACGAGATGATTTTCTATTTGAATAATTCCCTATGATATTATTATTAAAAAGCTATAGTTTCATTTGAGTCCCTCGATTCATTAGCTGTGTGTTTCATAACAAAATTTCTCACGTTCAATTTTGGTTGATTTGGTTTGCCATTATATAGCTTGATGACACACATAGGTGACTAGTCGATCGCTTGAGCAATATCCATGTAATTTCTTGGGGCCAATTACTGTAGCTTAGAATAAGGCCATACAAAAACTCGTCATGTCTGATACCAAAATATCTAATCTGCCTTGTAGATGCTTTGCGGATTAGATGATAATCACGATAGATACTGGTAATATTTCCTCCATTATCCTCAACTTTTGTGTTCTGTCCAATTAGAGCAACTGTATGCTGAGATGTTTTTAGGAGTGATGTTCATTTTGTACTACGCTGCATTCCTTTCAGCATAATGTTTGAAAGAAGCTTGAATCAGCAGGAGGTATGTCCAGACGATATCTGCGTTACATTTCATAAGTCCGAAGAAAATAGGAGTTCGAGAAATAGAGTCTATCACCGATTAAACGAGCTCAGATGTTGGAATTCGCTTTATTGGTAGATGATGGAGGTTTTCCCATATATTTTTGAAGCTTGTGCTTTCTGACGTGTTGGTTGTATCGCCTCTACGAATCGATTTGAGTTCTAACTGGGCACAAATCTTTTGTTGTCTTTGAGTTTGGATTCATTTCCATGCATAATGAGATACTTTGCCTTGATATTTTTCATATCTGCTACTACGTTGTAATTCGTATGCTCGGTACGATCAAAGTTTTGGAGTTGTAGAAGGATCTAATAAAATGGGATCTATTTACCACGAGTTTTACAAATATTCTTTGCTTTCGCTAGAACTTTCCATTTTGTTTGGGGATTGACGCAGTGGATCTAAAGGAAGTTTTTACTTCTTGTCGATCGAGGCCGCAACTTCATTCTTCCTCTACCTGTTGGAAGAATGAAATACGATTAGCCCATTTCGTCAACTTCTACTTTAGATTCTAATTCATTTTGAAGCGGAAAGTGAAGGATCTTGGGTGTCTTCGGTTAGATTTGGCATTTGAAATTTCATTTTGGAAGTTGAGATGTTAAAGAAGGGATTTTCTGCTGAATGGACGAAATATTGATTTTTAGCGACTCAGTTTCGGTAACTTGTTTCTTTATATCAGTAATATCATTTGCATGAGTCTTTAATACTTTTTGAGAGACGCTTCAAGATCGAAATGGATCTTTTTGAGAGATTTTCTTTCTGAATCTCGACTAAATGTCGCTTTCTTTGTTTTCCTTTCTTCTCCTTGATCTGTTTCTCTAATGCCTAAAATCCTTTTTCTCTCTGCCAGAGGCTTCCTTTCAAGTTTTCCTAAAGTACGCTTTATTGAGCATCTATCTACAAAGAAATAGCTATATTCGAAGGTAAAGAAAATATACCATTCTACTTTGTACATCGACAACGGGTTTAGAAGTACGTTGGGAGGTTTATTTAATAATTTATTGAATTTGGAGTCGAAAATGTTAACCTTTTTCACTGAATTTGCACGAGTTAGAAAAGGCATTGATCAGGGTGCGCGGTTCCATCATCTCCAAATTTTGCTAAAAACAACTTATTCAAAAGGTTTCACAATCGGTAATAGATCTGCGGAAGAGAAAAGTACTGAGGATCACTGAGATCCTTGCTAAAGTGTATGGAAATAATATAACTGCAACATCTTCATGAATCATGGCATGTTTAAATTGTAGCGAAAATAAAGTATTGATGTTGTTCCTTCGACGAGAAGACCATGTCATAGCGGTCTCTACTTCGGTAACCATTTTTCTGGTAGATAGTGGAAGAGCATTAGGATTTGCTATTAATACGGCACGTTTGTCCCAAGGTCAGTGTGCCTCGGGTTGGATTTGGGATTTGTGAAGATGTATGAAAGTAGGGTCAGCGCGAGGTAATGGAAGAAGAAACTTACTAGTGGAATAGTGCACCTCACTGACAACGTAGGCACATTTGAGGTGGAAGAAATGAGAGAATAGAGAAAGATGTATGGATTGATTGGAAGAATATGGAGAGGAACAAGCTGAAGGAAAATTTGCAGTGTGACTTCACTTGTGCCTGAAAGTTGTGAAGTCTGGACCATAGAAAACTTTTTGCAGGAAACGGAAATTCTAATGGAAACTCTGAAAGGGTGAAATTCCAAGCTTCTCGCTTCTGAGATCAGGGTTAAAATACTAGTGTCTCTAAATAAAGAACACTTTCCTACGATTTCACTGGTTAATAGGCTTTTCGGCGAGAGATAGTTCTTCATATTGTTGAATTGAGGACGGAGCTGGGAGATGTCGAGAATGAGTTACAACATAGCAGTAGATGGACGACCGCATGATTACTTTCGATGATCAGGAAATGTTTCATAACTACTTCCGGTGACTGCAAGTCGGTGATCTAGGTGTGATCGAAATTGTGAGAATTCTTTTGAGGAGATCGACTATGTGATGGGCTCTGAGATTTTTAGAACTTATCTATCATTCACCTTGAGTCGGACCACTCTTCCTAGCACCGAAAATGTTGGGGCCTTAGATCTGTACTTTGCTTGGCCAACAACGATAGCCACTTGGTCCAAACCCTTAAAGAAGCTCCTTGCTCCATTTGGGTGTGGTGGCTGCGGCCCATTTGTGTGATGGGACCCGGTTCCCAGTTTTTGGTTTTTGTATGATAGCTTGTTGGGTTTCTACCAAACAACATGAAATGATGAATTACTACTAAACTAGCATACAAATTTAACTCTACATGCAAGACTTTGAATTTAAATTTAATCTAACTTAGGGATATAGTCTCATTGTGATCTAAAAGAGATATCTATTGGATCTATCACGAAATCAAATTCAGATTTACTAGAATTATTACCATGTACAGATGGATTCTCTTGAAAAAATATGGTTTAAATCAAAAGAAAATGAAACATATACAGCGTTCTTTCTAATGATCCATATAAAAATAACTAATCTACTGTCTTTATCTTTGTACATTACTGTGCAACGGATATTTCAGACATAAACAATTAATTTCATATATGAGTTGCATTGAAATTTTGTGTTCAAATCACTAATTTTCGAGAAAATACAATATCATTACACGAGTATTAGTACCGGTTATGTCATGTCACCTGTCACGGATCGGTAGAAGTAATAGGTCGTACAATCCAATTCTTTCAATCAAAGTTGTTGTTCAAAGAAATAGAAAATTGTACACAGGCATTGATCGAAAAAAATAGATATTTATATTAAGACTGAATGAGCCATGTTCCTTTATTTCACATTAGAGACATTCACAAACCTACTCTCTTACAATTAAGCATTCTTTGCAAAGTGTTCATCAAATAAAAGTCTCTTGGACACCTTCTCTAAATATGCATGAGAAGGGTTTAAACTACTAAAACCACTACAAACCTAGATTAAATATTTTACAAAAATGCAGAGGAGGTTTTAAACAACCTGTCACTCCACTTGAACAATAATCTGGGAATTTTAAAAGGCTGATAATCCTGATTCACGGTTAGAAGTTTTGCATCTTTAAACGGAGTATGGTCACACGGGTTCAGATATCTAGCTGTCTGTGCGTGATTTGAGCGGCTGGGATCATTTGATGACCGGATTTGGTCTTGAAGATGCGAATTTGAAAATTGACCATGCGGGACTTTTTCAGTTCAGGATTCTACGAAGATGTAGAAGAGTTTCGTCTGGCGATTCGGTAAAGGTTTGATCGAGAAAATTCCAAGAATTTTTTTATCAAACTTATTAACTTTGCTGATTAGCTGCTATCATTTTCTTCTCTGCATGTCCATTTCAATTCTGCTTTCTCGATTCGATGAAAACACATCGGACGTGTTTTCTTGTAATGAGTCTGTTTTTGAACAATTGGTCACATAAACAACTTGTATGACCTCAAGCTTTTGATTTCTTGAATGTCTTAGTCGTTGCTTTTCTGCTCAGATATCTGTGTTTTCCACTCTGTAAATAATAATTCTCAATGAAGCTTATCTATGCGAGTGAGTGCATGCATTTTCTCATGCTGAGATCTTTGCATTGAATATGTTCCTCAATGAAGTTTTCATCAAATTCAAGTTTTTGAATGGCAATTTTCTAAATCATTATTTTATTGGAATCTACGAGTAAGAATCAAAGCATTGCAACTTGGTGAAAAAATACCTTTTGTTTCTCAATCATTTTATATTTATCTCAAGTGGTATGCTATTATGAAATTTTCTGAGTGATGATTGATTAGTGATGCCGCATGGTTTCTCCGGTAGTATCTTTACATTTTATCTTTAAAGCTACTTAGCATGATGTTCCAACTTAAGTTTTTCAAAATATTTATGGGCAGTACCTGCAATTTGCTCTGCTGATTTGATCTACATGATAGCTTGACTTTCCTACGTATCTAACACTAGTACAAAAGCGATGAAATTAATGACCGGGTGACTAAAAAGTTGATGCCACGCAATTATTTCAAGTGAGTTACTACTAAATTACGAACATTTTTAAGCGTGTATGAACTAAAAATGACATAACCTTAAATGACTACTTTAGTCTAGGAATAAAATATACGACTAGATGATAAGTGACTAAACTAAAAGCGACTAACTTAAATGACTAATTTAGTCTCAGGATAAAATATATGACTAGATAATAAGTGACTAAACTAAAAGCGACTAACTTAAATGACTAATTTAGTTTAGGATTAAAATATATGACTAGATAATAAGTGGCAAAATTAATAATGATGAATGTAAATGACTATTATAGTCAAAGAATAAAAATATGACCAAATAACAAGTACAACAAGTATATGAATTAGTCATCTATGTCAATAACTTTTAATTGTGTAACTCCATAAATGGAAAATTGTAATTTTGATACCGAAATGTTATATTTCACTATAAGAGTCTCTGAATCCATCTGCAGTGTTAAAATTCTCTTAGCCATGTCCACTCTTTCCATCAAGTTGTTGATAAGTGCATGACAGTTCTCTAAGCAACAATGTTGGATACCCTACCCCTCATTTACCTCAAAGCGATCAGATCCATGATTCCCCTTGCCACCATGGGCTTCTCCACCTTGACGACTCTGCTTTTGAACTATCGAATCCCCACCCATGCTAGCCCCCCGCTTACGTCCTCCACAACCCCCACGGGCACCCACACTATTGAGTCGTGCACACCCCACAGTATTGCCACCCTCACATGGAGTGTCCATGATTATTGTCGAGTCCACCACCCCCACAGAGCCATACATATGAAAAGCATTTCGGTTGACCCTACACAACCTTACTATTGATACCCATGCTTATTTTTCCTTCACCGATTGCATAATATTTCTATGTCTAGTGGGAAAAAGTATCATAGACTATTCATGAACAAGTGTTCACTTCAAAATCAAGTTTACTCCAAATAACACACATGTAAAAACTACATGATGAGATATTATCTCTTGATAAGATGTGAAGTAGAATTAAAAAAAAAATACATTTAAATTGATTCTTAATACTATTATTTATATTTATATAAATTTCACTTCTTTATATCTAAAAATATTTTTAATATACATATTTTTTATTCCAGATATTTAACACACAAATCATATTTATTTTATACATTACTTAAAACTAAGTTATAAAATACTTTTATTAATATACATATTTTTTATTTTACACAATCGACTAATAAAAATAAGTCACACATAATTCTCCGTGAAAATAAACCTTAAGACTTTTGAGACCAAACCACAACCTCAAAGCTAAACATAAACGATATTAATATTTGACACACAAATCATATTTATTTTATACATTACTTAACAATAAGTTATAAAATACTTTTATCAATATACGTACTTTTTATTTTACACATTTGGGCTAATAAAAAAGAGTTACACATAATCCTCGGCGAAAATAAACCTTCGGACTTGTGGGAGCAAACCACAAAACTAAGCCACAACCTCAAAGCTAAACATAGACAATATTTTACCCTGCCATTCAAACTACGCTAGGTCGTAAGGAAAACGCGGTTGTTTTAGTGAAATATAAATCATCGAATGGATAGACCGCCCTTTTATATTCAAATTTTAGATGGCCCCATGATCGACTCGTTGATTTTTTTAAAAGAATCTGAACCGAAATTTTCTTACAATGTTATGGAATGGATGTACTCGACTGTCCGGGGGTTGTATCGTCTGGTTTTCATTCGCTATGAATACCTTGGCATCAGTACTAAGTCATTCGGGCACAATTTGTTGGGTTTTCTTCAGAATTGAGGCGATTTCAGCCAATTTTTAGGGTATTGATCGATTCCAGGGATTTCGCTCCATACCCTAGTGTCTGTGATTCAGACTCAGTCGTTCTGGGAGAGTTTTTCCCCAAACGTTTGGTCGTTTTCTAGGGTAATGTCAGAAATAAAAGACGGGAAAGGTTTAAGTGGAAAGAGCGCGGCATACAGCCCAAATTGCGGCAGGCCGGAGAGTTCAAATCGATCTTTGGGTTGATGACACTGGGAGTTGCAGTGAATCAAATATGGGTAAGATTTCCGTTTAAGACTTTAATAGTTTTATCTTTCTGTTATGAAGAAAAATTAATTAATTTCTGCTAATCCGCCTGGTTTATGTCCATTCAAAGTGTTAGAGAAATTAAAATATGTGTATTCTCATGTTGGTCAGATATGCCTGCTACCGATGAAATTTAGGAATTTTTGGATTCCTGTTATATTCGATAATAAGATAAATACAATTTCTTGTTTAGGAAGAGCTGTGATATTTTGTTCGTTTATAACGTGTTAGCATTGTTGGTCATGCCAACGCGGATACACGTCCTTGGGGGATTTGAACCCATGTTTGAACAAGTAAAGTATTTTTTGGCCATAGGCTGCTCAATTGTGTTTATAACGTCATTGTTGCGGTCTTTTTATCCATTTTCTGCAAAGTGAGGGGAATTTTATGTAATTTACAACTTACTAAATTTCGGCTACAAGTTTTCCAACTAGCACTGTCAAACCCAAACGATCTTGCAACTGTGACGAAATCTTCTCAGCGCTAGAGAATCTGGGATACACCGCAAACCTTTTAACTACTAAGAATGTTGTAAATTCTAAAAATGGGTGCAAATTTCCCAGATTTGGCTCTGCAAGCCACTTGAATATACATATCCTTGTCCTGTAAAGAACGGTTTCATAACCCCATATTAACTGTCTGTCTTACCAGACATTTATCTGATTTCTATCTATAGCATCCAAAAGACAAAATATTTTGTAGTTTGTACATGGAATTGCAAGAGCGGTTGTTCTCTTCTCTTATCATCACAACAACCTTTTGTACATGGATTTCATGAATCTGTAACAAATTTGTGCAGATTTCTACCGGTTTGATGAAGTGGGTGAAGATTCGAGACCGCCATCATTATGGAGAAATGCGTTGGTATAACAATTTTTCGTTGAGTATTATGGATGCTGCTTAGTGATTGAGGTAAAGGGAGAAACTGAAAGCCTTCTCATATCATGGCTAACGGTCAAGGGTTTCATGGCATTTCAACCGCCTAACTAAAGAAGGTAAATTATTTTATTTTCCCTGGGCAGTTGTTAATACGTCTCCGGTTAGTAAGAATGAAAGGTAGTCATAGGGATGGGTTGGATCTTCTCCCCTCTCTTTTCTTGTATTCATATCTTCTGTGTATTAGAGCTAGCAATTTCTCGGTGAAATGAATGCACGAGAATCAATATTTAAAACACGTCATCTCCCTCCTATAATTCATAATCGTTCAAGACTGCTTGGTCAAGTAGTTAATTCATTTCCCTCTCGGTTTGGATCCTTTCCATTCTCTCCTGTAATTATTTTCTTGTGGGGGTGACCGATAGATGAGAAGTGCCTAGGTCAATATCTTGACCTGTTGGGATTGGGCTGGCCTTAATGAATGCTCCTTGAGCCAGGAATCAATCAATATGAGAGGCATAACGAGTAAGTATGGAATGAAATGCTGGGTAGTGGGGGTGATGGCCCCGAAGATTGGAGGGATCATCTACAACGAGGATAGGGAGGGATTTGATTCCCTTTTACTTAAATTTAGATGAAGTGGTTGTATATAGATGCGATTCTGTTGGTCCATAGTCAGATAGTAGTAGTTGATCTAGTTGATACGTCCAACTGAAACGTTTGATAGGTCTCGCCCTTGATAGGGATTCGACCCCCTCTATTTGTTTAGGGTCCCTCCTGCTACTCTCCTCAGGAGAGCGGCTTAACGCTCCTCCACTAAGTTTATTCTTGCCACCAATCGTTCTGTCATTGGTTCCCATCAACACTTTCAATCCCTAATCTTGCATTCGTCCCCCCCTAGTAAATCCCTCCGAATTAATCCATTTTCGCCAGGTCTCTATTTGTTTATCCAACCCCCCCTAGGAGGATCGAACTATAGCATGTTCCCAGCCAACAAGACCAAGCCAGTAATACTAGCGAGATAGATTCTACTTGTTCCTATATGATGTCACCATAAAGATTTAATTGCTGCCATGAACAACAAAGAGAATAGATCTCTTTAACATATGATCTCGTCACAGAGATGTTGACAAAGGCCCTGAATGGCTTGGTTATTTATTTCATGAGCAAAGCCAGAAACGTAGCAGCAGAATTGGGTAGCGACACAATCGTTGGGTTGGCTATTAGTTCCTCACCTTAGCTTTGGGTAGGGAAGAGATATACTATAGCCAATTGTCCACCCAACAACCCTATTGAATGTTCGCTCTCATCGATAGCCACGTAGATAAACCTTTCCTCATTCAATAAAAAATCTATCTATCCACGAGCTGACTTTCAAGGAGGTGGGCAGGATATGAGGTCAACTATC
Source organism: Pinus albicaulis (assembly GCA_034641835.2). NCBI lineage: Eukaryota > Viridiplantae > Streptophyta > Pinopsida > Pinales > Pinaceae > Pinus > Pinus albicaulis. Next base: position 23,856 of record JAXQQM020081033.1, on the reverse strand, counting down.
TACCTAACTGTCTAAATGGATAAAAGGATAAATGGCTTTCAATAGGGCTAGGTTATATTCACCTTCAGTGCCCTTAAGCTTCCTTTCAGTGCCTTCCAACTTGCGAGACCCAGGGAATAGAACTCGCACCAACTGCAAAGATTCTCGGTGTTTTAGTTTATTTGGAAATTTTAATGCGTAGAATTGGGACACACGGCGGTCGTTAGGTGTTTGTTAAGATACATGCAATATGGAGAGTCACAAAAATTTCAGAAAAGCATCTACAGAATTTGTGACTGTGGCATATTAAAACAGCAAGGAAAACAAAAAAATTAAAGACAAAGTATAAATTTAAATGTCACGTTAGGTATGTATGACCTTTTGGCCATGTTCCACACCATTCGAGAGGTCATAGATGAGGAAGGTCACCTCCAGGAGTTCCACAACAATTTTGGAGAGCCCATTAGCAATGGAATTGAGTTCATGCAACATATGTGTGAAAGAGATCCCTTCAAAAGAGAAGAGAGTGTCCTTTATGTCTTAAAGATTATAGTGAAGGTAGATATTCTAGATTTGGATTTAATTGTTTCCTCAGTAGATGGCAAGCCTCAAATGCCCCATGGACCATTACTTGATTGTTCTTAACAATTTTTAATGAAGAAAACTGTAGCAAGGTGCACAATGCAATAAATTATGAATGGTTGTTTGTACCTTGCCTAAGAGCGATACCATATGGGTACATCATGTGATCGAGTGATAAATAAAACCACACTAACACCACATTGTGTTAGGTGCCCTTAAGCTGCTCTGTAAGAGGGCACATGATCAGGATGCACCTCCTCTATGGCTTGTGATCAACTTTATGATTCATGCATAATTTTACCACTAAACCCATTGTGATCTCTAGAAGGATGTTTTGAGTGTTGAAGATAGCTTTGTTCCTAGCCTACCAAATATTGTTTACCAAAATAGTGGGGATGCCCATGGAAGAAGTTGTCTTTATTTTCCAGCCATGTCATTAGATTGTCTGCCAAACTTGTGGAAGACCACGAGCCATTTATATGCAATTATGACGCTACTATGTTGATTACTTGCATTGTGCATGCATAGGAGATAATTAAGTGTGCATTGCTCTTTAATGAATATTCGCATTAATAGTAGAAACTAGGACCTTCCTAGTTCATCTTCATGAGATTGTCCCAAGTTAAAAGCTTGTTATTTAATGCTAGTCAAAGTGTAGTTTTATATTTTAGGGGTGCTTATATTTTTTGTCGACGTTTCCACTGACAGTGTGTTTCCCCAGTAAACAGGGAATCAATGTGAGACTCATAGCCCAATTTTGTAGTGAAGTCCCCATTGTTGGGCTTTTTTGACAATAACAGCTTCACATTGATCTCGTTCCAAAGTTTGATGAGATTTGTAGTGAGGGGATTGAAACATGTTTCCCATTCTACAACATCTTGTCCTACAAGGTGCAAATTTGTGAAAGTTTTCCATCTTGTAGGCCCCCATGCCAAGGGGGATTGTGCTTTTGCATTTGTGAGGACATAACACCACTTTTAATTTAAGTGTTTGGTGAACTTGTTTGATAATCTATAGACATCAACTAATCCCATGCATGGATCTAGTCCTAGCTTCATGCTTACACGATTACAAATTTGTGATGTAGACTATCCTCCAATGAGAGGGAAGGCTAGTATGAAGTATTCTAGACATTTGATCCCTTTCTAGATTTCCTTGGTTAGAAGATCTAGTCCACGAATGTGGAGGATGGGAGATATTTGGATTTGGGAGTTTTCCCCTAGAGGGATGTGTTATGAATTAGCTACCAAAGGTTCTAGGTTACTAGTGCTTCGCTGAAGAGAACAATATTTCTGAACCCCCAACTGCCAATTTTTTGGGGAGAACAAGTCTATTCCATTTTACTAGGGGATGCTTTTGTTGCGTCCTTTGCTAGGCCAAAGGAAATTTATACAAGCCTTATATATATATAGGAAATTTATACAAGTCTTTTAAATTTTTAGTTATTTTTTTATATATATAGAATAATTTTTTTGTTAGTAAATTCTCCATTTAGTTTTTTTGAAGAAAAAATCATGATTTTATTCAACATGAAAACATGGACAAAATTACATTTCGCAAATGCACGAGGGCATAATAGTCACATTAGCCAAAAGGCCTACCAAAAACAAGAGCTCAAAGCTCCATAGTTCACATTCCTCCAATCGAAGGTTGATGAAACATCTTTAAAAAATCGGGCATAGGATCCCCAGATAGCTCCACAAAAATCCCCAAAAAACCCTAGAGAAATAAAATCGTAGGCCAAAGTTTGAGGAAAACTAAGAGGATAAGCATGTAGGCTTATCAAAACCTAGAAGGAGCAACACATAAATCCTGAACCCCCCATTAAAAGAAACTTGGGCACATTCTACCCAGAAACCCCAAGAAACCCCACAAAAATTGTGGCAGAAACACTTGGCAGATGACAACAACTGCAACAACAACAACATCAAACACCCATGAAAAGATAAACCTAGCCAAGACAACTTAAGAACCACCATGAACCTGAAACCGCAAAGCCTACCTCCACTAGAGCATAAAAAAAGGGCTTGAATTGGGGATAAGATGACTATAGAGTTGCCACACCCCACCCCCCTCAACTTCCTTCGCAAGATCTAGGCCAACCATAGAAAAGAGAGGCTCGAAACTGGACAAATGATGATTATGCAATTGTTACACCCCAACCCCCTCAACTCTCTTTGTAAGATCTAGGCCAACAACAGAAAAAAAATTCACAGGATGAAGATTTTAGTGAAAAATGACCAAGCTTCAAGCACAACATCATGGTGGTGACGATCCAGAGCAACAACAATGGTGTTCGAATTGGATCATGGAAGAAAAAATAGTATAGAGGGTTGCGACGATAATGGTTTCTGTCGTCAAGCTCTCGTCCACAATAAACTCTCCACTTATTAAAAAATGTTTTAATATTTACATTCAAAATCATTTCTATTTTTAATTTTTAATTTGAAAGGTCCATTTTTTTTCAATTTAAAAGAAAATTGTTTCCTTAGAGAAAATTTGAGGTTTTGGATTGTAGTTGGCCCATCTATCATGCCCTCCATATCAAACTAGTCATAATTTTAACCTTGAAGTGAAAATGCAAGTGCTCACAGTAACACCACTTTTTGACTTAAGGTTTGATTTCAAGGTCTTTGTTCACAATGGTATTTAATTGTTGAGGCCAAAATTTCAAACAAGTTGTAATTTTAACTTTGTAAACAAGTTAGGTTGTTACTAATATCGTCATTTTTTTTGTTGTTGTGGGGGGGAGGGGGCGGTTGATTTTAAGGTTTTTGTTGGCAATGTTATCCCTCTTTTTAGTAGCGGCACCATAATATTGTTTTTGGATAAGTAGGGTAGTTTGTCCTTGACATGTTCGTTGCATTTTAATTTTTGGGTACCTTCATGTTTCCCAAGGCCCTCTCATATTGTTTGAGGCACTTCATGTTTTATAAGGCATTGGTCATATCTCTTGAGGCGGTTTTTGGGTTGTTTATGTACACTTGGACCTCACCTATGCATGTTGTGTGAATGCTCCTTGAATGTTGTCCTATTTATCCCTTTATGATTTGATTTGTACTTGTAAGGATTGGTTTAAAAACATGGCAATCAGGGGGGATTTGTCATAGATTTTCGGTGACATGGAAAGGTGATGTGGATAATGTCACTCCCTTGTTGCAACTTAAATGATGTGGAAAAAGCTTTGTTGAAGTATCTTCGAGAATAAGCGACCTAGAGTGGATATTAATTGGATTATATTTTGATGTCACTTGACTATTTGGGAATTTTATCACCCAAATTGACTTGCAAAACTTATCTTCCATGCTTCATGGGATGCCACTAGGAAAAGCATGACCATGGTCCTTCATTTGGAGCATTAATTAGAGGTGTGTAGCCATTATTTTTCCCTAATTTATGAAGTTGTTATGATGATGTTGTTGTGTTATTGGAATTTTTCATTCTTTTAATTCAATAAAGAGAATGGTCTCATTTGTGAAGACAACATAATTATATTTTTTCCCTAAGCATGAAGGGATATGCAATGGACTGGTTTATGAAGCTTGGAAGGGAGCATTTGCATCTTTTATAGATTTTATAAAGTGGACCAGAAAAGGTTGGAAGTCATAGCGACATGTGTCTATAATATATCTTATTATATCAGGAATCTTTTACAAATACTCTAGTATTGAGTTGTGATGACGTTCTTGTTTATACTAGGTATGCTTCATTGGAAGGTGGTTCATTCATATATCAAGCATGGATAGGTAAGGATACTCTTCTTAGTAGCAAGAAAATAACATAGAAGCTACCCTCTCTATGAAGCCTTTTAGGTAGTTTGTCTCAATAAATATTTTGGCCAACACCTCTTTTTTTCATTGTTGTGTGCTTTCCTTCTTTGTATAAATTATTACTTTATGCATTACAATTGAAGGGAAATCCCTTTTCCATAATATATGCTTTTGAACTTTTCACAAGTGATGGTTAAACTTGAGAGGAAACATATTGTAAGTAAATATTGCAGTGGCCATTTAGAACATGAAAAATTCTATTAAAAGAATATGTATACATATCACAGTTTGTTTTTGAAGTCTGCAAAGACATTTTTGCATGGCTTGGGAGGAGAACACACACATTATTTTGGTCTTAAGACAGATTGTGGATTGATTTAGTTTGAATGAAAAAATGGGAAAGTGCATCTATTATGGACTTATGGGATTTAAAAATTACTTTCTATGACACAACCACTTTTTTTTAAAACAACTACAGAATTTGACATAAGACTAAGCTTTGTCCTTGTCAGGAAAAGGCACATTTGGTGATGTAGGTCAATTTTCCTTTTCTATGGCAATGTTCATTTTGAGAGCCATTTTTGTATTGTTATGAAGGTTCCAAAATCCTAGAAAATCTCAAGTTGGCAAAGACTTGTAAAGGTTTTCTGAGTGATAGAAATGTACAACTAACATTTAGGAATCTATTAGTTTGACTATCTGTCAGTCAATTGAGAAATAAATATGATTGTCCCATCCTGTAATATATAAAATCGAGAAGTTATAGCACATATTTGGGCCTACATGGTGTTCTTTATTGTTGAAAATATTCTTGTCATTCACCTTATTCCAAGGTGATGATACTTGGTTCTGGCATGGGGTTTATATAGCTTTTAGTCCATAATTTATTATCTAGTTTATCATCACATCTCCATTTAGCCAGAGTCCATTGAACTTGAATAAGTGTCCACATTCTCTGCTATTTTAGAGATTGTTTGTGGTTCACTTTGTGGAAACCAAAAGAACTATGACATTTTTTTAGCTTTCATTGCTTATATTGTTGGAGGGATCCCACCTGTAGTTATACTTTGTGCCTCTATCTCTGGTAATATTTCAACCTACAAGGAGAAATGCTACAAAGCGAGATTCTTAAATGGAATTTTCAAATTTGACAGAACCAAATATTCAAGTTTTTCTATTTCTATAATAAACAAGATCAAATAATACTTCAAGATTCTATAAATGCCAAAATATGTGTTTTGGAAACCTGTTTACTACTGCTTCAACATAACTTACAACAAAAACTTATTTGTTGGAGGTTTATAGTATATACTCAGGACTTTCACTCTAGTGTAATCCAGATTCCAAACAAACACTATATGATTGATGGATACATAACTTCAAAGAGAATGAACCATACCTTTGTAGGTTTGAATGACAAAATTCACTGTGTTGTAGATTTCAGATGATTCAAAACAACCCTTGTATGTCAACTCAGATAGAGGTCTCAAACATGTATTTGAACATGTGATACGACATTGGCTTCTATCACGAGACTATATGAGTCAGTGCTTGGTCATTTGTGCACTATCGACATCTTCTTAGACTACCTTTGGAGTACTATAGAGGTCAAATAGGAATTCCCTCTCTCACTAACTCTCATTCGGTTCTATATCAATGAGATGGACTCCTTTCTTAGGAGCACATATAGGATGGTGCTGATTGTCTTCTACCCGATGTCTTGATCTCCTTGCTTTTAGTTTTCAACATGATACTCTTGGCACCTCACCTAAGGGGTTGTAGAGACAAATTGAGGCCTTCTCCAACTCTTGTGATCTTTGATAGTTGAAATTTGAACTTAGTAAGACTAAGGTTATGATCTTCAACATGTCTCAGCATGCTCTCTTTGACTAACATTTTTACGTTGGAGGAGATGGGATTCAGATTACTACAACCTACACATACTTGGAGGTCAGATCTTAGGAGTCTAGCTTAGCTTGAGGCATGGAATATGGTTTACTTGGCTAAATATATAGTGCTCTAGGACATCTCTTTCAAGATGCACCTCTTTGGACATGATCATTAGAGCCATGATCCGTTATGGCTTCAAGGTTTGGGGACCTGGCTTGCTTTGGGTTGATTGGGATAGGATAGATAGATTCTAAAACCTTATATTACGATGCTTCATTTGCTGCTAACATGCAATTCCTCAATCTATCATCTAGGTGGAGTTCAGGGTATTGCTTCAATAGACCCCTCCTTGGTGTAATTTTTGTGGGTTCTTCTTAACTGCTTCAGTTAGTGGCCATTTCTATCAATCAACTTGCCCTTTTTAGGTAATCTTTGGACACTCTAGGTCAGCTTCTACTATCTAAATGTGACTTAACCTAGGAGATTAGAGAGCATATCTACAAACTACATCCAAATCACTTGGATTTCCCTCCTTGAGGGCATTAGCTTGAATATGTCATTTTATTGTTTTGAGTGCTTTATGTAGCTAAGTGCCTTTCTATACTAATAGATCAAGTTGGGGGAGCACATTGTCTTCAAATGTTCCATCTATTAGGAGATAGCACTGTTACATATTTATTGGATATATTATTGACTAATAACACTTGATGTGTGGTTGTTTTGTGACGACTCACATCTTTTTCATCAATTTTAAAGTTCTGTTTGTTGCCTAGAGTCTATAGCCCAGGGATTAGGAACTAGGTCTTGCCTAGCTTTCCATTTTAAATCTTAAAAGACAAAAACAATATCATTTTGCAAATATGTTCTTTTAGCATTTGAAGGACAGATCTGTAGGCTTATCATGGATTCCTCCCTTATGTTGGAGGAGAGCTAGCCTTATGTGAGAAGGATGATCACCAAGGTGACAATGGGTGATGTCCTCAAGTAACTTTGGGGTTTGTAGTTGATAATTGAATCTACATTTTGAAGCACAAATTTTAGAGGTAGCAATGAAGTGCTTTTTTCCTTGGATTGATGGAATGAGTTTGTCCCAACAACTTTGCAAATGCTAAATTTCTATTTTGTCTCATATCATTTTAAATGCCTTTCTCTTTCAAGACAATACCAGTCAGTAACCTTGAGGGCTATGATTGACAATATTTTGAATCCTTGCAAACCAACATCCCTGTGGAAGTGTTAATGGTTTAGTTTTTGGATCTCTTTCTGAAGATATTATCAACCACCGCATGTTATTTATTTTGAATAAATAACATGAGAATATACATAAATAAGATAGAAATAAATAACTCTTTTATAATGTAAATGATACTATGTAAAGACCAAATTAATTGTGCATCAGAGTTACTCGTTTGACAACATGCATTGTTTATGGTCTTTGGAGCAGGTTTCATCTTCTTCAAGAGTTTGATGAGGAGAAGAGAAGTTGTTGAAGATGCCTAGTCGGTCTGAGGTCATAATAGGCAGTGGTGGAGAACTCATTCCAATGGCATTATGGTTGAGACTTGTTTGAATGATGATCATGGAAGTTACTCTTGAATCGTAAATCTGTTGAAGGTTCTAGCTCGATTACAGAGTAAATTTCTGCTCTTCTCCTTTTTGCTTCATTGAAGAAAAACAAAATTAGTGGTTTTGAGTCCTTTATGTAATCTTATTCTAAGAGTTGAATTCTTCTTTTGAATGTGTTGTGTTGGTTTTCGGAAATTGCTTTTGATTGGCAATGAATCATTCATTTATAGCTTCTTTCTAAATTGCACTTTCAACCATTTCTTGGTACTTTTGAGGGCATTCATCCAAAGAGTGGTGTTCTATGTGAGTGAGGAGGATATGAATCATGATACAGTAAGACATTCATTTGGTTAAAGTTACTACGTTTAGGAAGTATTGGCCATAGTTAAGAGGTTTTGATTGGTGAAATTTTGTGACTTAATAAGATTTTCTTAACAGGTTACACCAAAAACTTGTTTCTAAAACATTTGAGGCACCTTGAGGGGTATAGAGATTCAGAAAAGTGCTTTCAATTCTTATTTACTCGAGCAGAGGACCTGTAATTATTTTGGTAGTTCATCTTAGCATAGATGCTAAGAAACATAATGTGATATTTACTAATATTTTTGTAAAGAATATATGGGTGGAAAGAATTTGGCATCTTTTAGAAGCCTTTCTCTGAATCACTTCACTTGATTGGCTAGTCTGAAAGGGTTTCTAGCATCCAACTTTTTTGTCTATCTGACTATCTCACCATATTGGGTGAAATCGACTACGCCATAAATACCCTCTCCAATGGGAACATTATTTGTTCCAATTTCAAATGAGAATGTATCACTAATCTGAGACAATATTATGGTGAGAAACCAGTCATCATTCTCTGTATTTAAGGACTGTTCCTGGAATCCCTAGTTATTGGTGAGGCACCAATCCTCATTCTCTGCTCAACTTCTGCTACCTTATTTTCCAGTGCATTCTTCAAGCAAGCAATCTGCAACATCAAAGATTAGGAAACCTTTGACTCTTGAGTGCTCTAGAGGACAACATTCATTATCAAGATTCTTCAACTACTCATAGGTCCTCAAACAAACAGACCAAAATATCCCTTGTTTTTAGTCCTTTTGATCCATGGAGAACAAATAAGACTATCATTCAAAAAGCAGCATATTTTTCAACAATCATTCTAACACAAACCTGTTCTTTCAGCTTCCTAACCTCACCACTTTCCTTGCTGGAACGTGCAGCACCAAGTTCAACAGTTGCAACCCTCTCTGCAAATTTTAGAGTGCCAATTGTCTCCCCATGTGCATCTAATTTAGGACTTATGTGCACAAACATTAGAGTTTTTGCCTGTCCTCCTTAAGAACAAAGTCCAACATCATTACCACCCCAGACTAGAGAAAAGTGGTAGTTTCCTTCCATAACTATTCATTACGGAAAAGATTGAATTTGTTACCTAAAGAATCCTGAAGCAGTTGTGTGAGCTTGCTATTTCGGTAAGGAACATGGGAACTCTTTTGTGCAAGAGCAGCAATCACGTCTCCTAAAGCTGAAAGTGATCTGTTAATATGTTGTGCCTCCTTTAACCTATCTCTGGTGGCCTCGGATTTTTCAACTCTCTCACTTCCAGCAAGGTCAACAAGATGAGGACACCCTTGAAGAATTGTTCCAGAAGTAAGGTCTCTGCCCTGAACATGCACTGTCAAAACACTCTCCGAAGATTGTGTTTCAAACCTGTGCGAACGGCTGCTCCGATCATTCAGAGTAGTTGCTCCCACAACATGGTTCTTGTGTCCAAGGTTCATTAACTCCATCACAGCAGATGTAGATGCAACGGGTATTAGATTTGCATCTGGCACATTGAGTCCATTCTGCTGTGAATTGTTGCTGATTTCCAATATGCTATGAGTCAAGGATTATTTTATTCTGAGAAACTGAAATCCAAAGATCAAGAAGGATATCTTTTATTGGAACTGTCTGAAACAAGAAGACCCCGGACTTGTTCACTGTATATTTCAATCATTTCGACAGCAACCTCATATATAAGCAGATTTAGCTATTATTCTCGTAATCATCAAATTTGAATAAGAGAAAAATAAAACCAGGATAAACTCTATTATAGTTTAGCTGCCCAAGATAATAGAAGCTGTAAGCCCCATTATACGCTTGTAGTCAAAATTCCATTTGACTTCTTATTATAATATATGACAGTGCTTGCAGTTATAGCTGACGGATCAAGTCTATTTTTTAATTTAAAGTTGCAATGGGACCAAATTTCTTTATTCGATCTAGTTAATAAGAGAACCAAAAGTTGAGATTGGTTTTGCTGCACTAGCTTAACCAATGATAAAAGGTCAGCCTTGTGGTAACATATTAAAATTCATGATACTGTAGCTTACCCATACCTAAAGGGTTCGATATTAATAAAGAGTGAAGATTTTCTATATTATTCTTGTGCTGATTATTATGAATGATCTGATTTATTTTCTGAAGTTAAGGATTTCTTTGCTATATTATATTTGAGATCTAAGGTATATAACAAATGGTAGCCAAAGGGGTAGGGTGGCCCTTTGATACACTATAGATACCAAGTGAATTTGGTTTCTATGATGGCTAGGGTTATAGCCCCTGGGGGGTAGGGTACCTCTTTGGCTACCACTTGTTATGTACTTCAGATCTGAAATATAATATAGCAGAGGAATCCTTAACTTCAGAAAAATAAATCAGATCATTCACACATAATAAACACAAGAACAACGTAGAAAATCTTCACTCTTTATTAATATGAAGCCTGTAACACCTCAAAATTTATCCTTTTATGGAAGGAATCCACTCCTGATCCCTTGCTTCTTCAAGGGGGTAACCTCCTAATGATTTAATGCTCCAGCCTCCAATAACAACAAATTTTCCACACACCATCTAAGGAGTTATTCATCCTAAATTAGTTATGAAGAGAACTCTAACCATAATAAACTTCTAAGTTCTAACTACCTAGTGGACCTAAATTAATAAGTTCCCATTACATTATCAATACCAATTACTATAGTGGGCCTTATTTAATAATATAGTGGACTACTCTTGCGAATAACGGAAACAACAATAGAACCAGAAAGCAGCCGAGGTTGCCTGCCTTACATTGAATGGTTTCCACTATTATTAATCTACTATCATTCCCCTTGGGTTCCTCCCTAGATATCCCATATTATCCTTGTGGGTACACTACAGATACCAAGGGAATTTGGTTTCTATGATGGCTAGGGCCAGAAAAGTCAACAAGATGAAGACACCCTCGAAGAATTGTTCCAGAAGTAAGGTCTCTGCCCTGAACATGCACTGTCAAAACACTCTCCGAAGATTGTGTTTCAAACCTATGCAAACGGCTGCTCCGATCATTCAGAGCAGTTGCTCCCACAACACGGTTTTTGTGTCCAAGGTTCATTAACTCCATCACAGCAGATGTAGATGCAACGGGTATTAGATTTGCATCTGGCACATTGAGTCCATTCTGCTGTGAATTGTTGCTGATTTTCAATATGCTATGAGTCAAGGATTATTTTATTCTGAGAAACTAAAATCCAAAGATCAAGAAGGATATATTTTATTGGAACTGTCTGAAACAAGAAGACCCCGGACTTGTTCACTGTATATTTCAATCATTTCGACAGCAACCTCATATACAAGCAGATTTAGCTATTATTCTCGTAATCATCAAATTTGAATAAGAGAAAAATAAAACCAGGATAAACTCTATTATAGTTTAGCTGCCCAAGATAATAGAAGCTGTAAGCCCCATTATACGCTTGCAGTCGAAATTCCATTTGACTTCTTATTATAATATATGACAGTGCTTGCAGTTATAGCTGATGGATCAAGTCTATTTTTTAATTTAAAGTTGCAATGAGACCAAATTTCTTTATTCGATCTAGTTAATAAGAAAACCAAAAGTTGAGATTGGTTTTGCTGCACTAGCTTGAACAATGATAAAAGGTCAGCCTTGTGGTAACATATTAAAATGCATGATACTGTAGCTTACCCATACCTAAAGGGTTCGATATTAATAAAGAGTGAAGATTTTCTATATTATTCTTGTGCTGATTATTATGAATGATCTGATTTATTTTCTGAAGTTAAGGATTTCTCTGCTATATTATATTTGAGATCTAAGGTATATAACAAATGGTAGCCAAAGGGGTAGGGTGGCCCTTTGATACACTGCAGATACCAAGTGAATTTGGTTTCTATGATGGCTAGGGTTATAGCCCCTGGGGGGTAGGGTACCTCTTTGGCTACCACTCTTTGGCTACCACTTGTTATGTACTTAAGATATGAAATATAATATAGCAGAGGAATCCTTAACTTCAGAAAAATAAATCAGATCATTCACACATAATAATCAACACAAGAACAATGTAGAAAATCTTCACTCTTTATTAATATGAAGCCTGTAACACCTCAAAATTTGTCCTTTTTTATACCGGAAGAATCCACTCACGATCCCTTGCTTCTTGAGGGTAACCTCCTAATAAGTTCAATGCTCGACCTCCAGTAACAACAAATTTTCCACACCATCTTAGTTATTTTTCTCCTAAATTAGTTATGAAAGAGCACCTAACCACATAATAGCTTCTAAGTTCTAACTACCTAGTGGACCTAAATTAATAAGTTCCCATTACATTTATCAATACCAATTACTATAGTGGGCCTTATTTAATAATATAGTGGACTACTCTTGTGAATAACGGAAACAAAAATAGAACCAAAAAGCAGCCGAGGTTGCCTGCCTTACATTGAATGGTCTCCACTATTATTAATCTACTATCATTCCCCTTGGCTTCCTCCCTAGATATCCCATATTATCCCTGTGGGTACACTACAGATACCAAGGGAATTTGGTTTCTGTGATGGCTAGGGTCATAGCCCCTGGAGGGTAGCTCACTTGGAAAAGCATGCAAACGTGTTACTTAAAATATTATGAGGCCTCAAACTGAAATCCAAAGATCAAGAAGGATATCTTTTATTGGAACCGTCTGAAACAAGAAGACCCCGGACTTGTTCATTGTATATTTCAATCATTTGAACAGCAACCTCATATATAAAGGTGTCCTTTCTTTGTTTTCATATCTGGAATAAGTCATTCAAGGCTCGATAGTTCACACCCCAACTGTCCTCTGTAATCACCTTAGGAGTCAGCAGGAACATCACCAACTGTTGAGGGGGTTCTGAGACCAACGTTTTGAAAGCAAGACAGGGCATTAATAGATAAATAAATTCTTTTTCAACTTTCCACCAGTTGACCCTTTGGCCTTTTAGACTTTCCTTTGGAGCCGAAGCATGAGAACCAACCTCTCAAATTTTCATGTGGCCATTTTTTCTTAATATGCTGCAAGCATTCAAAACCCTTATGTGAAACATTTTCTGCCTGTTGAGGTGCCGAGGCAGTTTCCTTCTCTATGGGATCAAACTTTTGTTAGTATGAGAAAAACTGATCACAGGCTATAAGCTAATCTGTTTTTTCAATTTTACCCATAATTTTAGAATGAATTAAAGAACACAGCTTCAACAAATTCTGCATAAACTGAAAAAATCGTTGTGTGCAGAATAAGCTCTATAGCATCCTACAGGTTGATTTTGTGAGATTTATCTGGCACAAACCTCTGGATTCTTGTGCTACTGAGTTGTCAAATATTTGAAAATAAATGAAGTGCTCTTGTGCTGCTGAATTGTCAGATTTTGTTACATTTCAGGCTGGAGTCATAGAATATTTTTAATGTGTGATAGCATATCTTCACCAGCAGGTGTCAAATGTGCCTAGCCCAGGCAGTTAAGTAATCATAGTTGGGAATATCTTGAACAAATGTAAATCTTCTGGCTTGGCAGGGCCTACTTGGTTTTAAGAATAATTGTTGGGATAAATCTTGAATGAACAATAGAGTCTCCATCTAAGACGAAATTTCGAAAGGAAGGCCCAATGATATATACAATGAGAATTTCAAAGCCGAACGCAATACCATATACAAAACTAACTAGATATAAAGAGGCAAGGCTTCAACTGTTGCAAGTAAGCAAAATACACATAATCAGAACTCATAGAACGTCTGTGTGAGCGGTGATTATTAGAAATACCATATTAGGGCAACGGTTAAATTATAGCCCTTATAATATTGTGTTGTTGAGAAATTTTGAAAATGGAACTAAGATCATTCTAGATTGTAAAGCTTCCAAATGGACCCAACAGCTCGACCATGAAATAAAATCAACATGGGATCCAAACGAGCAATCACTCAACTGTAGGCAGCATAACTTCTTTGCAGATCATTCCCTTTCAATACACTGAATTCGGCAAGTACAATGGAAACTCTGACTGAGGATATAATCATAATCCCCTTTCCTACAATTGACAAGATGACTGATGTCCATATTCAGTTCAGCTCTAGAAGCAAAGATCACCCCCGACAAATGTGAAGTTAGGACCAGTCTAGACAAGCAAGGCACAAAAATTAGAGCAAAGTATTTCTAGGCAAGAATTTCTTCAGCAGTGAACTCATTCCCTTATTAGTTTTGGAAGACAGTGCTTCAAACTGCAACTGACTAACTAGAAGATGGTTGTTATTACCATTGTGTATGTCTTTCCAGAACCTGTTTGCCCATATGCAAAAATGCAAACATTGTAACCATCCAGAATAGATCTGATCAATGGCCTGGTATCCAAAAACACTTCCTCTGCAATTCAACATGAATAATGTTATGATTTAAGAGATTGCACCTTACAATCATGTAAAAGGTTTTCAACACTCTAAAAAGAGAGCCAACCTTGAGTAGCAGATGTTCCAAATACTTTTCTGAATGTGAATGAATTATGTATATCCTTCCTTGCTTTGCAGGATTTGCAATCATAATTTGACCATCCTCCCCAATATAATCCACTGTACTCTGACAGTTGGATTGGCCAGGCAAGAATGGTCTAACTCGGCAATACATCCTTATGCTTCCTAAGAAGAATAAGAAACACAGACTCAGCATGAAGTTCGATATACAAAACGACATAAATTTGTTATCCTATCAAATGTCATCTGTTGTGCTTTCACTACCAGCTTGGTCAAGCAAGTATGCCCTGCCTCAACTTCTAAGTGTATGTTTTATAAGCAGAATAAGATAACACAGCACCATGCAAGAAGAGGCCAGAGTGAAAGCAGATTACATAATTCGATATTCTCTCCCAGAATTACTAATGCTCATCTTCCAGGCGCGAGGCAAGGTCGAACACTCAATTCAAGCACAGAGCCCACAGTCACAGGAAGATGCAGCATAGATAAGTTGTTCATAAATCTGCACCTGTCTGGAAGCAATCTTACCCAGTTCATTCATCCATCTCCTACTCTATTGAACCAACCTCGTTGCTAACTTCCCAATTAGTGGGAGTACAAGCTTCTTTAAATGCATAGTAAACTGCCCTTTTCTAGCATTTTTTGGCCTTTTATGTTCCTACTACAAGCCATGGATATGTTCCCCCCACATCGAATTAGCTAAAACTATTCATTCGCACTGAAATGGGAATAAAGATGCAACATATTTGGTATATACAATTTAAAGAGACTCCTAATTCCTACTCCGTTATAATATTTTTGAGACATGTCAGTTAAATTATAACACTATGACAGACGAACAGGAAGCACAACTTTCAGATCCTGAACTTGATTGTATAGTTGTCGATTTTCCTCTAGAAATTTGTGGTAGCCTACTGCAGCTTGCGCTAGTCCACACATATGCTTTCCTGTGCAGAAAAGAAATACAGTCAAAATTGAAGAATGAAAAAAAGCGTGACTCAAATAATAACAACTGTTTATGCAAAGCTCGCTAAGATTCTACAATTGTTTATTCCATTCCATTTGCATTGACTGAACACCTTCCTTCGTGTTATGTAGCATCCATTTCAGTTCTTGCCGATTTTATGGAAAAATTAGAACAATCCCTGTGTTTGAATCAGAATCTCACACACTCTTGTAAGATTTAAATACTTACTCCAATTCCCCTTTGTTGGAGATCAAAACGTGTTCGCAGATTTGGAACAGTTTTTTCATCCTCATCTGCATCACTTGAACTATTAGAGAAGCAGTCCTCACGCTGTCCTCGTCTAACACCATAAACTTCCTATTTTCCCTCATCTTCGCTGACATCAACCTTTAGATTGAAGTTATAGTCTCGGATGTTAATTAAAAATAGACATCTATTACAAGTATTTAGTGATGAACACAACAATATTGCAGCTCAAGCTCAGCGCTATATTTATCAAAGTCCATTTCAGTAAACATCTGTAGTCAGATCCATTTCAGGCATTGAATTTTAGCTTTTCTGTAGCATAAGCGTTAACATTTTCTGTATTCGCAGATAATTATATCCTAGCAACTTGAAACTAAAGTAACTTTTACATATGCTGCAGTAAGGATTCTGAGCAAACCTTGGGCTCTCCTGAAGCTGTTGTTAGTGCTGCCAAGATTTTTATCTTTGGGAAAGACTTTCCATCCCCATTAACAACAAGGTCCTGTACTACCTTCTTCAATTGCAAGCCACAATAACACAACAGATGAGAATTCACTTATTAAGTTATTTTTCATCTATTTCTATGCATTTCCAAAGAGCCTCTCTTGTTAAATTTTCACATAGAGAAAAAGAATTGATGTGGAAGCATGATATTGTCGATTTAGTAATAAGAACCACCTGCTCTATGCTGGAATTCAACTAGTTCCATCTTCACAGAAGCTTTTGCCTCTAAAAATCCTATATCTGATTAGCAAATATGGTCATGAGAGTAACTCGGCCCTTTAGCCCCTTGATTCCTATGGTCTAGGTTAGGTAATTTTTAAAATCATGTGAAATCACTCATTAACTGAATTAGGTTCTTTTCTGTTTTTTATATGCAGACAATCTTCCAATTTAACCAAGCATTTCAGGTGTGCTCAATATTTCCTCTTTCCAACGGAAAAAGATATAATAATAAGCCAGCACAGGACAAAGTTAGGTTATAAAACGAAAGATTCCTAGAGCAACACCATAAAATGTAAGAAAGGTATAATGATGAGTCAAAACATGATAAGGTTACGTTATAAAATGCAAGAATCCCTGAGTTACACTACAAAAACTTGTCACCAGTTTGTTACAACACCTTCCAAAACTGAGGTGTAATCATAGAACCCAGAAGCATACAAGCTAAACATGTGAAATTATCATTTGAGAAAATCATATTTCCCTGATACAAAGCCCCAAAGAGAAAAAATCCTCAAAATTATAAAGGAGACTCAGTAGTCTACTTGCTCGCCCTGCGTGGCTAGATGCCGCTCAAACTCTTCCATTACTTTTGCTAACATAGATTCCACAAGCTGATAGAAAACCATAGGAGTATGAAAGGATATCAGTGAACATCATAGATATGTAGAGGCAATAAAAGTGAACATCTTTTTATTTTCGAAGAAAAAATTGAAGAGCTTACTATAGGCACTTCTTCTGGTTTTTTGTCAAACAAAATTGACAGAATGAGTTGATTAAGTGGTTGTGACGAAGGATCCTACTCAACATAATTCCCAAACATTTTCTCAGTGTGAACACAAATAATTGTGCGCATCATTACAGATCATCTTAAGTGAACAAAATAACAAAGATGAATTAATAAGGGGTTCTCCTAAATACCATCCCATTTGAATTCAGGGATTGATCCTGATTCAAATTCTCCCTGGCAAGATATCCTTCTGTTAAGTTTTGTTAATTTTTGTAGATGTTCTATGCTAAGAGCAGTTTTACTTTTCTCACAGCAATCATACAAATAGTTAAGCAAAATGCAGATAGAACATATAAGTAGATCTTACAGAAGACAAATCAGAAACAGGAAAATGTGTGTGTTCGTTACGGCGGTCAACAGGATGCTTCAACCAGCAAAGTCTCCTTGGTCAGCCAGCCCAGCATGTGTCACAACAGACCTCCAATCAACAAATGAGTCAACCCAAGTCAACTCCACAAAAGTCAACGTTGTCCTGAAAAAGTCAATGCAGGGCAGCAAGCTAAAAGTCAACGCAGCAGCAAAACGGTCAACCCTTTGACCTCGATTTCTGTGCCAAGTAGTACGGCCTTCATAAATCGAACTTCCCACAAGTTTTCAGCTTGATTGGACCATGCGTTGACCAAAGTCAACGCTGGTCAAACTTTCTGCGAAACCCTAGCTGCAGAAAAGTCGTACTTCAACTCAGCCGTACGGTCTGTCCTCTTTCTCCTTCACACGTGTGGCTGAAACTCGTCCTCCAGGTAGCTCGTACTATTTCAGATGAGAGAGGAAGATGTGAGTTGTGTTGTGATGATATGCTCTCCAACTTTTCCTGTATTTATATCCATCATTGGGGCGTGTGACACATCTGCTGGGGGCGTGCAACCTTAAGGCCGACCTGCACATATAATTTATTAAGAATAATAAATTCAAAATAAATGTTCTGCTCATCGGATTAAGACATATTATATATGGATTTTACACCTCTCTGAAAGAGGATTCCAACAAAAATATTAGCCTCTTAATCTGAGCATCATAACATGGAGTTTGGACCTAGTTGTCCAAATTTAACACTCCCTCTCAACTAGGGAGAACTCCATCCATCCGTGCAATCAAACATCGTGCGTCATCCCGCCGTAACTTGCTTTGCTGGCCTCTTTATTTCAGAACAGAAGTGGGTCAGTCACAAAGACATCATCCCTCGACTGACATAATCAGTCCAGAGGTTCCAAACCTCTATCAAACTCATGAAGAGTATCTAACCAACCCAAAGTTGGTTCATCTGACCCGAAGTCAGGCAGAGGTCCCAGACCTCACAAAACTTGATCCCAGATCAAGTGGTTGGACCGTGCCATCCTAGATAGAGAGTACGGCAATCTCTGATGCGTCCATCAGTCTTTGCTAATAGTCTCTAGCTTTTCCCACCTCATTGGCCAAATGAGAGGTACTTCCCATGAGCCCCGAACTCAATGGGTAGGATGCATACGGGGCACAGATAAATGAGAGGCGAACCAGCTCAATAATCACAAGGGTGGGGCAGAAGCATTATGAGTGCTTATAGCTCCGAGAAGCTATCCCCAAAGCCCCCCAGAGCTCCCAGAGCTCATCGTCCAACAGGACCCACATCATAGGGTCTTTCCACGATTCCAAGATTCTCACGGAAGGTTAGGAACATGACCTTCCCCAAGGGCATTGTGAGAATATCCGCGACCTGCTCATCAGTTCCTATATGATCGAGCCTTACGGCGCCTCGCTGTACCATATCCCTGATAAAGTGGTACCTGATATCAATATGCTTGGATCGGTCGTGGAACACAGGATTCTCAGTCATACGAATCCCACTCTGGTTATCACAGAGTATCACAGTTGTATCTAGCACATGTCCAAACAGCTCACTAAAGAGCTTACGCAACCAAACTGCTTCACAACAGGCCATACTTGCAGCAATGTATTCGGCCTCCGCGGTGCTCAAAGCCACCGACTTTTGCTTCCTGCTCATCCATGAGATCGAAGTAACCAAGATTGAAGCAAGATCCAGATGTGCCTACGATCCACCACACCGCTGTACTCAATCGGCATCGCAGATATCCACTCGAGTATCACACTCCCTACAGTTGTGTATCTCAGCCCATGGTTTATCGTGCCCCGAAGATATCTCAAAAGATTCTTGCACCAACCCGTTGAAAATGATGAGGCTCAACCATCTCGTGACTCAAAGTGTTCATCGCAAAATATATGTCCTGTGACGTTAGTGTTCACTAAGAACATCAAAGATCCTATGAGTTGATGATACTCAGTAGGATTTTCCAAGATAGGCCCAGCAGCGCTGCCACTCAACTTCTTAAAGTTGAGTTCCATTGGTGTCGACACGGACTTACAGTCCACCATCCCAAATCTTTCCAGAAGCTTCACAATATATTTTCCTTGAGAAAGGAAAATCTCTCCAGGTCTCTGCCAGACCTCTAGGCCTAGGAAATAGTGCATCAGTCCTAGGTCCTTCATCTCGAACTCAGCAGTGAGCTCCCTCTTACATTGATGAATGAGAGGGTCATCACCTGTCAGGAAGAGGTCATCCACGTACAGCACTAGAATGAGAGGCTTCTCCTGCACAACCTTGAAGTAAAGGTTCGGATCAGCATTACTTCGAGTGAAGCCCAGCTTCATCAAGTAACTATCCATCCTCTCGTACCAAGCTCTGGGTGCTTGCTTTAACCCATAGAGGGCTTTCTTCAACCTGTAGACATGAGTGTCTCGATTTTAAACTTCAAATCCCAGAGGTTGTTCCACATACACCTCTTCCTTTATTGCACCATGCAGAAAAGCGGTCTTGACATCCATCTGATGAAGACTCCATCCTTGCGTAGCAGCAAGGGCTATGATTGATCGGATGGTGGTATATCGTGCCACGGGTGCAAATATATCGTCATAGTCAATTCCTTCCTTTTGAGAGAAGCCACGGGCAACAAAACTTGCCTTAAATTTTTCAGCACTCCCATCAGATCCATGTTTAATCTTGTAGAGCCATTTAGCGGTGACAACAGATTTGTCCTTCGGTCTCGGGACCACATCCCAGACATCATTCTTCATAATAGACTCATATTCTTCATGCATAGCATCCTTCCAGACTTATGCTTGATGGCTTCCTCAAAAGATCCAGGTTCAGATTGTACAATAGTACTCATGGCAGCTAGATACCCTTGGTATCTACACGGCTTCTTGCTTTCTCAGAATGTCCCCCTTGGGGCAGCATGACCCTCAGCATCTTCGAGGGTGTCCCCGAGCCATGATGGTCTCTTTCCCAGTGAAGGAGATGGATCAATAGGGTCCATTGGTCCTTCAATATCAGGAATTGTCTCATCCTGCGGTTCTTCTTGATTTCCAGGCCTTTCTTCATGATTTTCTTCGGATCTTGGAAGATCTACTACTTTCTTCAGGGAAGCATCTTCGTCAAAAGTGACATCATGGCTTATCTCTACTTCCCTTTGACCAGGTACATAGACTCTATAGGCCTTAGAAGTCTCACTGTAGCCCACAAACATTCCTTTCTTCCCAAAAGCATCTAGCTTACTTCTCTTTTCTTTCGGCACATGAAAATAGACAGGACATCCAAAAATTCTAAAATGTGAGACATCAGGTTTCTTACCAGAGAAAACCTCTTCGGGGGTTTTGGAGTCCAAAGCGGAATGAGGGCATCGGTTTTGAATGTACACAGCAGTATTTGCAGCTTCTCCCCACAGAAACTTTGGTAGACCCTGGTCACATAGCATGGCACGGGCAGCTTCCACAATAGTCCTATTCTTGCGCTTAGCAACACCATTCTGCTCAGGAGTATATGCAGTGGTAGTCTCCCTCTTAATGCCAGCTTCTCTGCAAAAGTATTTGAACTCATTTGACTCATATTCAGTGCCATTGTCAGTCCTCAAAATCTTGATCTTCTTTCTGGTCATATTTTCCACCAAGGCTTTGAAGGCAGAACCACATGAAAAGCCTCATCCTTTCTTCTTCAAGAAATATATCCAGGTTTTTACAGATGGATCATCAGAATGTCATATAGTAAGAACATCCCCCCGTGGATGTTACGAGCACATACCGTAAAGATCGTAATGGACCAGCTTGCAATATCTCAGATGTCTTTGTGACACTTGAGGGGAAAGGTCCCCTTGTATGTTTTCCTTCAGCACAGCCCTTACATACACCTTCATGATTATTTCAAAAATCAGGCATCCCTGTCACCACCTTCCTTGCTTCGGGAAGGGCTTTGTAATGAAGGTGTCCAAATCTTCGGTGCCATAGTTCGGTTTGTCGAATAGTATCACAAGTCATAGCTCCCAACGGACTCCCTCCAACCTGGTAGAGTGTACCAACTCTAAAGCCAATTGAGATAGCTTCCTTGAAGCTCTCCTTCCACATGAGCACCTTTCCATCAGAGAAAGTTACATTGAATCCTTTGTCTTCCATGGCAGATACAGACACAAGGTTCTTCTTCAATTTAGGTACATAGAGTACATCTTGCAATCGTAGGACTTGTCCTTGAGACAAGTGGAGGGTCACAGTCCCTGTCCCTTTCACAGGATAAGTGGCATTATCCCTAAGGATAATTTCTAGATTAGTATCCCTTTCAACCATGTCAGAAAGTGCTTCCTTGAATCCGGTGATGTGTCTTGAGGCACCACTATCGATTAGCCAGACATCCATAGTGTCGGGCGGAGATGCAGCTGAGAGAGCAGATACAAGAATATACTCATCTCTTTTATCAACAACATTAGACTCCTCATACCTGGTATTTCTGGACCTTTTAGAAGGTTTATTGTTTCCACCAAAGTGAGCCTTCCTCTTTCCTTTGGATTTGTCATTTCTTCGATTCCCATTCCTTTGGTTGTTGTTGTTATCGTCACCATCGGGAGAATCCTTCTTGAAGGGGTATTCTCTAGCATAGTGTCTAGG
Source organism: Pinus albicaulis (assembly GCA_034641835.2). Taxonomy (NCBI): domain Eukaryota; kingdom Viridiplantae; phylum Streptophyta; class Pinopsida; order Pinales; family Pinaceae; genus Pinus; species Pinus albicaulis. The sequence goes on along the minus strand of JAXQQM020081033.1, from coordinate 1,617 downwards.
CCTATGGCAGGTGAAACATTTACCCTTCTTCTCTTGAGTCTTTGTCCTTCCTTTGTCCTTAGAACCACCAGAGTTCTTCTTTCGGGAATGAGCACCATAGGCAGCATTTCTTTCATTATCGAATTCCTTCATCCTTGTTTCTTCTTGCATACATCTAGATAGAAGCTCATCAAAGTTAGGAATGGTATTATTGTTGAGAATGGTAGTTGTGAATACTTGCCATTCATATGGAAGTCCTCCAAGTGCGATGAGAACCATCTCACGATCAGCTATTGTCTCCCCAATAGCTAGCAGATGGTTCCTGGTTTCGGTCAACTTCAGAAAGAAAGTTTGAACAGACTCATCTCGGCCCTTCTTCATATTCTTCAACTTGTTCTTGAGGAATAGTACTTGGTTCACATTGTTTACTTGGAACATAAGTATCAATTTGTCATACATCTCCTTGGATGTGCCTAGTTCAGATATGTAGGCAACCAGACTCTTATTTATGGATTCCCTGATCAGCAGCTTTGCTCTGATTTCTCCCTTCTTATACTTGTTTCTAACAGCTGCAGAGGCATTGGATGGAGGTTCTTGAATCTTCCCCATCACATGATCCAAGAGATCATGATCCTCCAATTTGAGATCTAATATAATCTTCCAGGCATGGAAGTCATTACTTCCAGTCAGCTTGTCATTCTCCTTGAATTCAAGACTAGTGGAACCCATTTCTTCCGGTGATGATTTCTAAAGATAGAGTTTGTCTTCACCTCACCTCTGATACCATGTTAATTTTTGTAGATGTTCTATGCTAAGAGCAGTTTTACTTTTCTCACAGCAATCATACAAATAGTTAAGCAAAATGCAGATAGAACATATAAGTAGATCTTACAGAAGACAAATCAGAAACAGGAAAATGTGTGTGTTCGTTACGACGGTCAACAGGATGCTTCAACCAGCAAAGTCTCCTTGGTCAGCCAGCCCAGCATGTGTCACAACAGACCTCCAATCAGCAAATGAGTCAACCCAAGTCAACTCCACAAAATTCAACGCTGTCCTGAAAAAGTCAACGCAGGGCAGCAAGCTAAAAGTCAACGCAGCAGCAAAACGGTCAACCCTTTGACCTCGATTTCTGTGCCAAGTAGTACGGCCTTCCAAAATCGAACTTCCCACAAGTTTTCAGCTTGATTGGACCATGCGTTGACCAAAGTCAACGCTGGTCAAACTTTCTGCGAAACCCTAGCTGCAGAAAAATCGTACTTCAACTCAGCCGTACGATTTGTCGTCCTTCTCCTTCCCACATGTGGCTGAAACTCGTCCTCCAGGTAGCTCGTACTATTTCAGATGAGAGAGGAAGATGTGAGTTGTGTTGTGATGAAATGCTCTCCAACTTTTCCTGTATTTATATCCATCATTGGGGCGTGTGACACATCCGCTGGGGGCGTGCAACCTTAAGGCCGACCTGCACATATAATTTATTAAGAATAATAAATTCAAAATAAATGTTCTGCTCATCGGATTAAGACATATTATATATGGATTTTACACCTCTCCGAAAGAGGATTCCAACAAAAATATTAGCCTCTTAATCTGAGCATCATAACATGGAGTTTGGACCTAGTTGTCCAAATTTAACAA
>JAXQQM020086884.1:0-30987 GCA_034641835.2 Pinus albicaulis | reverse complement strand
TTAATGGTGATGTTATTTCCTCTATGTTAATGTTTTTTCCTCTGTCTTTTCATGTTGTGCATCAATTTCTCTTATTACAAAACATAAAATTTAGATTAAGATTTGCGTAGACAGAACCTTAATTCTTTATGTGTTTGTTATCTTAATGTTTTCCTCTAAAGTATAGTTAAATAATTCTTAACTGCTTTTTAGCTATTTATGAACCCACTACTTTCTCCCATTTCATACTCATGATACTAGTGAGGTCTAGTCTGCATAGTTAGCTCGCCCTTTGAATGCCCTTCAAAAATTGATGTACAATTCAACCTTTTATGACTCTATATCCCAATGGATTAGTTTCATAGCCCTATCTGTCCAACCACCCAATCAATTAAAACCAACAGTTCTCATAAGCTTTATAACTATCCTAATATCATCAATTATAACCATCAAGCTAAATCATAAATCATAAAAATAGAGAGAGCCCTCTCTAATTTTAGGATGGCTAGGTCCTAGACTCCAAAGTGTTTTGATTTTTTCCTCTATCGTTTGTTCTTGCCAATCTTTCAAATTATGGGGTGATAACACCTTTCATCTACAAACATAAAAAGTAAACTGTAACGAGTGTATATACATTGGTGAGAAAAATGGAAATTGCAATATTAAATAATATTCATCAATGTAAATCAAAAAGAAATGATGTACCATAGCAAGAATTTATTCATGAACTATATACATTCTTTCAAAACCAAATTTCATGTCATCTTTAAACATTTCATTTGTTGGCGCAATTCCATACTTTGTTTCCTCCAAATTTTATACCCCATGTTATCACCAAATTGAGTCCTGTTGGGTTGCTTCAATTGTCAACTTGGAGTAAGTATTTCAAACCACTTGTAACTGGAAATTAAACTTTCTAGTCTGAGAGGGCTCTCTCGAAAGGATAAAAGATATTCTATGAATAAATTAAAAGCAGATGACTAACTCTGAATTGGATTGAATGCGTTTTTGTGTAGGTGAAGGATGTATAGGGTTTACTACCATTGGGCTTATGGAGTCAATATGAAAACTAAGTCACAAGTCAACTTATCTTATGGAAGCTGAGGCAATTCTATTCTTATAAAACCACACATGAAGGAAAAATCAACAAGCTATATGTATACAGGAAGCTGGAGCATGTCATCATGAATTACAAGTGATTATACATAAGAAAACTAATAAAACATGACATTTACAGCAAACTAGGTGTATACAGGAAGTTGGAGAATGTAATCATGAATTCCAAGTGATTATACAACTAGAATACTGGAGACAAAGTAAAATATTGATAGAACAAACATACATAAGAATACATAGAAGAATCTCAGGTCTGAAATAGGCTACTGCAACTGTATATTACTAATATTCAAAGCTTACAATAGTGGTAGTGTCAAGTAATAATCTCCCAACCCTTCATTCATCAAAAATAGACATCAGACCTTTACATCGAATCTGCCAACAAGGCTATATCTTCAAGTCTTTTTGCTACCACCTAATCTAACCATAAGCTAGATATTTGGAACTAAAAACTGACACCTACTAAATTTAGGAGTTAGAGGCCTATTAGGACTCTACTTCTATTTATTACATTATCCAACTAAAAAAATGCACTCTTTACATTGAGATAATCCATTTCTTGAGTGGCACTAGCCATGAGCATTGCATAAATGCCTCCATACAATTAAAAACTAATCATCCTATTTTTTAGGGAATAGATATCATTATTGATGATGAGTGTCTTTATGATGGGATGATTAGTGGAATAACTTTATCGAAGATCTAGCCATTCCAAAAATACCCTGCAGATGATTCTTGACTCTTTCACATGGCAAACTATCTAATAAAGAATCATCAAAATTGTGCGCTACAAAAACAGAGTGTTGTAGGCAATTCCATAGCAACTTTTCGTAGCGCCTTTGTTTTAAACATTTTTGCAAGTCATTTTGACTTTCTGCTGCCATGAGTCTTAAAAATAGTTTAGGAGGGCTAATGCAAAATTTTCCCAAAATTTAATTTCAAGTCTAACCAACCTTTTTATCAAAAAGACATCTACAGAAATTTCGTAGTGCCTTTTGGGCTTCAAGCCTGGCAGGCGCTACGAAAACGCCTAATTTGTTAGAAACGTAGGAAGAGCCCCTTTTTTTAAAAATTTCACCTTTTGAGGAGTAGAAACTGATGGGTGACATCTTCAGAATTGACAAAAATTTACCCTACTCCTCAAACCTTGGTAGTTTTATCCTTCTCTATCATTTGAATATTGAATGTCTTATGCTCATTAATGACTGTAATTTCAGGCCTCTCTTTTTTAATTCAGCTTGTATCATTTCCATCTGCTCTTGAAGGTCCTTTAATTGATTCTTCAATGATCTTCTTTCATCTTGCAAGTGTTGACATTAGGACTCATGTTTCTTGTGTTGGTCCTGTATCAATCTCCATTGGTTCTTTTTCAACATTCATAGGTTGTACAATATGCTCTAGTTATGTATTCTCCACCTCTATTTCATTAACAAGTTGTTCATTCAGTGAAATGTAGCAGAAGTTTAAAGTGATATTGGTACACCATGTGGAACCTTCGTTATGTACCTTCTTCTCGATTGCCATATGTCTTTAAACTGTGCATCTCCCTCACTGTTGTGACACTTGCAAGTAGAAGAATAGACAGAGAGCTGCTTGGGATGGAGATGAAACTGCTTTGGTGATGTTGTGGCCCTATAATTTATAATATTGGTAAGAAAAAAAATAGAGGACAACATCAAACCACTTTGGAATCTAGGACCTAGCCTTCCTAGACTCAGAGAGGGCTCTTTATATTTCTGATTTAATTTTTTTCCTTAAAATTATGAATGTTGATGTTAGGATAGTTACAGTGATGGTAGTATGGGTTTTTTTTATTGATTTTGTTGGTTGGATGAGTAGGTCTGCACGAACTAATACATTGGGTATGGAGTCAAAGGCCGGATTGATACATTAACGTTCAAGAGAATCGCAGGGCAAGCTAACTCTGCTAAATGGATCTTTAGAGTTGTGTGAATTATGAGGTGAAAGAAATAGTAAGGTTTAGCAATGACTAAAAAGCAGTTAAGAATTTTTTAATCAAACTTCAGCAGAAAACATTAAGATTGTAAATGCATACATAATTAAGGTGCTCCGACAGCGAATCTTAATCTAAAATTTATGTCTTACAATCAGATGGATAGATACTCAGTAAGGAAAACAATGGAAACATTTAACACAGGGAAATAGAACATCACCATTTAACACAACTCAAGAATTTGGTAAACGATCTTCGATTATTTATGTCCAGCTCTGAAATGTACAGTGCTCCAATACAATAGTTCTTACAATGCAGGTTCTAACAATATCCAACCCTTGATAATGAAAATTCAAGTAGTATTTAACTAACAACTTAAGTCGGTTAACCTAATCTACTTCAGCAACCTTCATTAATTACAGTTAAACTAAAAATAGATATGTGTGGCCATGCAAGACCCGAACAAAAAATCTCTGACAAAACACCATCTATAGAATTAATTTCAGGCAACTCTTCATGCATCTAAAAAGCTTCAGTGGCTCTTTGTAAGATCAAAAAGTAGGCTTGAAGGTGGCGAAGATGGTCACCAAGAGGCAACGATGGGTGGCTCTGCCATCTAGCTCTAGTTTTGGGCAACCTCCGTTGGATCATTAAAGATGATGCGATGCTAGCACTTTTAATCAATCGATGGTTGTGTTGATGTGTCCATCGTGCCTTTTCAATCTTTATACATACACATTTTTTTCCACTTCTTCTTACTTGGAATTCTCGTACCTATGACATGTCGATACACTTCATCAACCTATGTTTACTTGCTGAAAGTGGGTCTGGTGAGGAGAGCATGCTTCTTCAATGTATCTTCTTTTTCAACCTGCAATGAAGAACGGGATGATAGGAGGGGGAATAGAGAAAGGGAAATTTCTATGGATTAGCACTGGGGAAGGGATATGACAGAGGGGGATCGTGACTGAGATTGAACAGTCTAAAGGAGAACTGTAATCCAGTTCAGAGAGAGCTGACAAATATTCCTTGATAAACAAATGCCTCTTTGGCAATAGCTTGCACTTTCTCTGATAATACCTATGAATTTCACGTCTGCAACAATTTGACAATAATGGACAAAGTAAACTCTGCAGTTATGCTGAATTTTGGCTTTAAAATAGCAATTTGGTGGTGTGGAGGTGGCACGGGTCCATTAGATAACAGCCCGACCCTTTATGGCACAACGAATGTGTTGGCGGGTGGTGATGGGATAGGATGGAGGGAAATGGTGGGAGCATACGTGGTGCCGATAGTGCGAATAGTGGTCACAAGCATGGCTGTATGGTTTACACAACAAAAAACATTTTCGAAGGGGGCCATGTGCAGTGAGTGGTAATGGAGAGGGCAGTTTAAAGGTGCGTGTGATGTGGCAAGGAGGTTGGGGTCGCCTGACCATTGCAAATCATAGATCTAAAGTCTTGGTTATGAGCGGAGGAAGTTAAATGTTAAGACTGGCGATGTACGATGGTGGAAAAGGTGACATGGCATGGCGGAGGTGGGGCCGACCTATATCGCAATTGTAGGTCAAAAGTTTTAGTGGTGGGGAAAACGGAGGTAAATGTTAAGGCCGACGATGTGCGAAGTGCAACGGGTGAGGATGATGTGGCAAGGAAAAGGTGGGCTCGTCCGTGGCCCGCAGATCGCAGATTTTGTTATGAACCATGGGGAGGTGAAATTTAAACTCTATGGTTTGCGATGTGTGCTTGAGTCCCACCCATGTCACAAAATGCACTTCAACACTTTTTAACATAACCTTTCATGCTTATCTTTCATAACTTGCGATTTGCATTATGCGATTGGGATTTGGCAGGGCTTTGATAGGACTTAGGATAAAACTTAGACATAAGGTAATGCTGCAGATGATTTCAAAATATTTTTAAGTCACTAATCTTCAAGCGCTCGGGTCCCACCCATGTCGCAAATCGCACTTCAACGCTTTTTAACATAATCTTGCATGCTTATCTTTCAGAACTTGTGATTTGCATTGTGCGATTGGGATTTGGCGGGGCTTGGATAGGAATTAGGATAAAAATTAGACATAATTTATTGCCTCAGATGATTTTGAAATATTTTTAAGTCACTAATCTTCAAAACATAACCCTTTTTTTCCAATATTTTGAGTGCAAGCGCCCCCTGCTTCGGTCTTTCTTCTTCCACCATAGGAAAAATGGAATTTTTATGTTGTACCTTGTAAAATAGTCTTTGGATTTTTCTTTCATTCTTCCTTCTCAATGTATCTACCTACCCAAACTACAAATCTAACATTTTTTTCTTATTTTTTTAGGGTGCATTTAGACTTGAAAACCCTGAAACATTTTTCTTTTGAAATTTTAACCTAAACCCTATCCCTTATTTCCCCTATTGATCCAGATTAAGCTATTGAACCAATGTCATTTTCTACCTATCCACTGATAAGCCAAGTTTGGAAAATCCTCACTTTCTAACCTATTAATAGAAAATTCAAAATTTTACAACCATTCTTAAACTGTATGATTGAGCAAACCTTTCTAAAACATAGTGGCATTTTGATTTGCAACACTTTCAGAACTATTCATTTTTTGTGGGGTTTTCTACCCCTTTTTTACACCTTCTTCTCTTCTTTGTTTTGTTTCTTTTTATCTTCGTTTGAAATGCTTTTGAATATTGAAATATATGTACAATATGAAAATTTGCAAGAAATACACAGTCACCTTGTGATACTGTAAATTACAGGACTCTAAAAGTGGCTCCAGCTGGGGATGGCACTTCTTCTTAGGGAAGTGTCAAGAACATCAAGACTAGTAGCCTTGCATACTTCTTCTCGGCAATAATTTCCATGAATCTTCTCTTGTTTTTTTTATAACTTTTCTTTCTTTTTTTCAGCACAAAAGGGTAGCTTTCAAAAGGATCCAAACCAAAAATTATGGTATTTACAATGGAGTGGGAAATTAATCTGTATTTAGGATAAGTAATGCTTCAACATCCTGCCATTGAGAGGACCTCCAGGTAGCTCTGCTCCATCCATATCTTGCAGAAAAAATGCATTATTTCCCCTGAAAGAATGAAAAATGTATGGGCCCTTCCATAGATTGTCAAACTTGCCATGCTTTCCCTTATCTTCTCTTCTGGAATCCCATCTTAGTATTTTATCTCTAATATTTAAATAATTTTCCTTTGCTCTTTTGTCAAAGATCTTATTTATATTTTCTTGCACGACCTGAGTCCTGTTGTAAAATTCCTCCCTAGACTGTTGTAGTTGAATGGTCTTACTTATTCTTCTTTGTACATCATTCTCTTCAGCCTGTACCTCTTGAATGATTTTCATGGTTGGCACTCCTAATGATGTTAAGAAAACTGCATCCATCCCATAGACCAACTGCTATGGTGACATCCCAATTGATTTCTTAGTTTTCAGTCTGTCAACCCACAACGCATGCACCAATTTGCTATGCCAGGATTTCTTATTGTCTTCTGGCAGCTTATTGATGATATTAACCAAAATTTTGTTGGAGGATTCAACTAGTCCATTACCTTGAGGGTAATAAGTTGTTGAATGCCCCAAATAAATGTGATGCTTGTGACAAAAATCCACCATTTTCTTGGATTTAAAAGTAGCAGCATTATTTGTGATGATTTTCCTAGGACAACCAAATCTGGAAAGGATATTTTTTTCAAGGAATTTGATAATCACTGAGTCAGTAGCAGTTTTGGAAGGGATGGCTTCTATCCATTTGGTAAAGTAGTCTGTGGCTATAAGGATCCATCTATGTTGGGCAGAGGATGAGGGGTGGATTTCTCCAATGAATTATAAACCCAATTGTTGAAAAGGAGACTCAACGGAGATTGGTTGTAAGGTAAAAGACAATAACCTTTTTTTTCCCTTCAAAAATTTGGCACTTCTAACAGGTGGCTACCATTTTTTGGATATCTCGGAAAAGAGTAGGCTAATAGAAACCAACTCTAAGGATCTTGTTAGCAGTGGTTTTCCAGTAGAGATGGCCTCCACATTCTCCTTCATGAAATTCATGCATAACCCTATCTACATCTTCCTTAAGCAAAAATTTAACCAATGTGCCCCCATAATCTTTCCACTACAATCCATTTTCTAAGATGCAAAATTTCACAACCTTCAATTTCAAGAATCTAGCTTTTGTTTTGGACAAACCGGGAGGAGCATTTAAATTACATAGAACATATAATATATCTCCATACTTGGGAGAATTTAAGAACGCTTCCTTAATAGGCGAAGTTGCTAGCTCCTCTTGTTCATCCAGTGAATGGATCATGTTGATATCTAGTGATTGAAATTTGGTTTCAGCCATCATTTTTGCTAAACTGTGTCCCTTGATTAGCTTGGTTGGACTGATCTCTAAATAATATTCCAGGATAATGACAATCCATTTACCTCTCTTCCCATTAGGGTTCTACGTTAGGATGTCTTTTAAAACTGTGTTGGGCACAAAGGCAATGATATGTGAATGTAGGACATAAACCCTGAAATCCTTTCGTGCTTTGACCAAAGAAAGGCCTGCTTTTCCATGATATTATACTTTAAAGGTGGATCTCTCAAAGCTTAGCTAAAAAAATCTATGGGCTGCTCCTGTCCTTCCTTGTTTTTCTACAGCAATACAACAACAATAGTGTGTTCTGACGCAAAGGAGAAAATGAGGAGAATATTTAGTGAAATTAGGGTTGTTCAGAACTGGTGCTTTAGTGAGTGCCTTCTTTACCAAGTCAAAGGAGTGTATGGCCTCCATGGTCCATTTTAACTCCTGAATCTCTCTTGAGCATGTTGGTGATGTTTCTCATCAGTTCTGCAAGGTTTGGTATAAACCTCCTCAAAAAATGTATCTTTTCAATGAAGGATTAGACCTCTTTGATGTTTCTGGGACGACCAATCTGAAGTATGCCCTCAATCCTTCTAGGATAAATTTTAATTCCTTCTGTAGATATAATATGGCCCACAAGCTTCCCTTCTTCAAGACCAAATAATGATTTCTTGGGATTCAGAGAGAGTCCATACCTTCTACACTTTTCGAAAAATCTTCTCAAATGAGCAAAATATTCTTCATCAATTCTTGAATATACTGTAATATCATCAAGGTAGATCATAATGAAAAGGCCAATTTCCTCTAAAAAAGAAATGTACATAGCTCTCTGGAAAGTGGCACCAGCATTAACCAATCCAAAAGGCATTTTTACATACATGAAGGTCCCCCAAGGGGTAGTGAAATTTGTTTTGTTTTGATCATCAGGATGCACCAACACTTGGTTATGCCTTGAAAAACCATCTAGCAAAGAAATCCTTCTGGAACCCACTACCTTTTGCAATATGTGATCCATCTTTGGTAAGGGGTATTTGTCTTTAATTAAGTGATACCTTGTTCAAATTTCTAAATTCAATGCAAAGTCTGATCTCACGTGTTTTATTTCTTACAGGTACAATATTGGAAACCCATTCAAAGTATCTAATTGGGACTATTATTTTGGCATCATACATCTTCTTGATCTCCTTATCCACCAAGGGCATTAGTACAGGATTTATCCTGCACAGTTTTTGTTTGAAAGGCTTTTGGTTCTCTTTGACTGGAATCTTGTGCTGGATAATATTAGTATGATAAGATTTCAAGTCTTCATAGCTCCATGAAAACACATCAATGAACTCCTTAAACAAAGCAATGTATCTCTGTTTCTTAGTCACTGGTAGTGTATTTGATAACTTTATCATCTTGGGATCTTGCTCTCTTCCTAGATTGCACTCCTCAATGTTTGCTTCTGTAGGTTCCATCTTTGGTTTTTTGGCCACATCATTGAAATCAAATAGTTCCTCCAAATGGACAACTCCACTAGGTAGGATATTATCTCTAAATTAGAGCACTTCAAACTCTTATTTTTCTGGGTCTTTATGTATCTCTGTCATATGTGATTCTTCATTTGCTAAAATATTAATATCAGAATTATCAGGAGGTTCATCCCTACACATTTTCTCTTCAGTGGGACATTCTTCTTCACCATCTAGGTCCAAGCTGGAGTCTTAAAAATCACCTTTAGATTGCAGGGAATTTTCAATCTGTTTGCCATTTCCAAAGACTTTCTAGTATCTCATATTATCAGGGATTGTTGGGCGATGTTTAATCTACACTGTATACTACTTGCTGGGATGAGGTAACTGACAAGTGCTAGCTAAAAATGCTAAACCATTGGCAAGGATATTTTGATTCCTTGGAATTGCAGCAATATCATATTATTCAAAGGTTTTTAGAAGGTCAAGGGCAACATTCCTGTATGCTCTCAATAGAGGATGCTTGGCTGAGTATTCTCCCCTAATTTGTTTGACAACCATCTCAAAGTCTCCATGAACATAAATCCTCTTTGCTCCTAATCTTTTCAGCAACTGTAAACCCAAAAGGAGTGCCTCATATTTTGCTATGTTGTTGGTGCACTGAAAATTAATTTTGTAGGAATGACCCTCTGAGTGGTTATTTCCAGTATTGCAGACCCACACTCCTGCTCCCGAACCTATTTTGCCACAAGAGCCATCGAAAATAATGTTCGAAAAAGGTTCAGATTCAGACTTATGTTGTACCATTTCCATTTGGTCTACTTATTCTCTATTCTGGTCCTTTTCTTCTTCGGCTACTTGTTCATTAATGTCTTCATCATTGTAAAGAATGAATGAGTCTAGATCAGAATGGACAGAGTAAAGAGGGTAGTTATGGGGCTTGTCCTGACTGCTCACCATGTATTTCATTAAAGTTTCCCTATAAAATCTTCTTTGTTGGCCAAATAATGGTATGGTAGCATAAGTCATATCCATCTGGAGGGTCCCTTGTAGCTTGGCTTCCCATGAGCATGATAGAAACATACCATACTTAGGAGGGATGTCAACCACTACTATATCCATCACTAGACTTTTGGCTGGTATCTAGGCTAAAGTAATACAAAGATATTTGATGAGGCCTAGGCATTTCACCTTGATGGAGTCAAATGAGTACAAATATTTATAGGGTATGGTTACCTCAAGGCCAAGATTCTCCATAACAACCTTTGGCATAACATTATGAGATGCACCTGAATCTAACATGGCATTATGGAGGATTTTATCATGAACTTTCATAATTATATAAAATGGGGGAACACCTCCCTCCTGGGATTTACCATCTACTTCTAGCCCAAACACTAGTTCAATTTTATCATCATTCAGATTGATTGTATCAGTAATTTCTCCTATGTTCAACACCCTTAGGACCTGAGATCTGTATACATCCTTGTTTACCAATTCAGTGAGAGGGATTGAGATTTTTATTCTAGCAATTTCATTCTCAATGTTGAATGGTGTCTGAATTTTTGGCAGATTTGAACAATCAGTCTTCTCAAGCACTATTTTAGCAGTAACTTCAATTGTTGACTTGTAGTGGGGATATAAACTTTAACAGTTTTTCTAGGGCTGACAGCTGGCTTACTAGTGTTTCTTTCTATATTATTCTTTCCAGAGATATTAACAACTTTCTTTGATGTTTCTGTTATTTTCTTGGGAGTAGTTTCAGGGGCCATTATAGCATAATTTTTGAAATTCTTTTTCTTGGAAATATCAAGGTTTTTCTTACTTATAATATTATATTTTCTGTGTACCTCCATGATGGCATTCTCAAACCCTTGTTTATAATCCTCAGACTCTTCAAATTCTACTTCAGTTTGAGTTAGATAAAATAAATCTTGTTCTTCTTTAGTGAAGAAAACAGAATCCTCTTCATTAATTCCCATTAGATTAATTTGACTTTCTTCTAGTTCTTCAACCATTCCCTCATCTTCGTCAGTGTAATTCTCTTGGAATGGAGGCCTAATTTGTTGTTTAGGACCTCTTTGTTCTCTCTATCTTATTTGAGGGGTGTTTCTTCTAAGGTTTTGGTTTCTATTTTGAGGAGATGGCTAATTATCCCTAGGGATAGCTCTCTCATTCAAGTTGATCCTCTCCATCATTATCTTCCTAGTTCTAACCTGGTTATCAATATTAGCATCAGATGTGGAGGCTGTTGGTTCTTCCCTAATAGTGACTCTCTTCTCATTTATCATTGTAGTTGTTGGAACGAGGTTCCCTAACCACATTTTTGGTCTATTTTTGTAATATTTTAGTAATACTTGGTCTAGCACAGGGGCTTTGGGGCAGGTCGCAGCCCCGATGTGTTGTATTGGGTCAAGGGGTAGACTAGGAGTCCGCAAACCATGTTTTTTGGGCCATAGAAGTATCGTAGGCTAAGATGCTATAAATAGATAGGTAAATCGAGTCTAGAAAAAAGAAGAAGGAAATAAGTTAAGCTGGGATACTAACTTGTGATATTTTGTGTCAATCGTCTGGGTAAGGGCTCTTGCTGGCTATGTGTGTGGAGACCCCGAAGTCCTGCTGTGTGTAGACCCCGTTGGCTATGTGCACGGGCTGGTCATAGAGTTTTTAAGTCATATCTGGATATGAATGAATGAAATACGGTTTTGTGATATCTGAGTATTTCTGTGTTATGATTATGAGTTGTGTTATATGTTATTTATGAGATAATGTACATTTTTTGAATATTGATGGTTTATTGATGAGCACCTGGATGTGATGATAGAGAAAGAAGTGAATGCATAGATATGGCTGTAATTTGTCTTGTTACATCTGAAAACTAAGTTGTTACGTCTGATTACTGGGCTTCACTTGGGTTATTTTTTGAATATACTGTTAAGGGTTCTGGGTTAGGGCTTCCCCAATGTAGGTTTGTTAGATTTGAAGGGACCCCCTTTAATTAACTTTCTCTCTCTTAGGGTACAGAAACCTGGATCCAACACCCTCCCATAGTACTTCAGGTGAGACCTTGACCTGCATAAGCAGGCCATTGCCGAAAGGGCCAGTAGTATCGGGTTTTGTTGGCAAACCTTAAAACCGAACCTAGGTCAAGACCCCTAAAGCCAACAAATGATTCCATTGCCAGGACCGGGAGAATTTTGAGAGAGGGATTAGGTAACGCCATGGGGTCATTGGTAGCCATTAAAGCCTGAGTTAGAATACTGGTTCGAGAAATAGATTCACAAATTTTCCCTAAAAGAGAATAGGAGTAAGAAGTTGTCCGTGGAAGAGTGGAAAAACAGGTATATTTTTACCGAAGTACATGAAATCTTCTTTGTATCCTTCGCACACGAGTTGCAAGAGTGGTTGCCACTATTGGTGAAATTCCAGACTTGCTGGAAAGATGATTAGGTCACACAGTGGACCCTCGAATTGAACCAACAATTGGAGAAGACTGATAATAAGATTACCAGAACTGTAGATCACTGAGTTGACAGTATTTTGGGGGGATTTGTGACATAATTTTTCATTGATAAATTTGTGTCATATTCGGAAGTGGAGCGAAGGTTCTTCAAGGGTTTTAGAGGTAAGTTCCTAAAAACCATGATGTTGTTGATTAAGATGCTATTGAGTGAAAAGGGTGCCTTGTGTGGCCACACCAAGTGAATGACCTCCGACCAGAGCAGGAGCATGACATGAAAGGGTAAATACTACCGAGTTAATCAAGAAGAAGATAGATCGGTATACAGCCCCTTAAGGGAATCATGTGAGTTTAAACAAGGAGGGGTTGGGAAAATTGGAACCAACCCCCCAGCCACACCTGCATCAAACCCACATAAGGGTAAGAATTCTCCTACACCTCCTCCACCACCACCGGAGGACGACATGGTCACGCACATGAAACTACCTACCTTTAAGGGTGTATGGGACAAAGATATGGATCAATTTTCGTTCGTAGCAGAGTCTGTGTGGACCGTGCAGAACGTTAACAATGATGTTATCAAACGAATGCAGCTATCCATAGCCTTCGAGGGAAGGTCCCTGGATTGGTTTATGGGATATATTGGTCAACATGTGAACGCATCAATAAAATATATTAAGAATGCCCTAAAGTAACAATTCTAGAAGCCTAAGTCATACTCTCAATGTGTAGTCGAATTAAAGGGGGTCCCTTCAGATCTAACAAACCTGCACTGGGGAAGCCCTAACCCAAAACCCTTAATAGTATATTGGAAAAATAACCCAAGTGAAGCCTATTAATCAGATGTAACAACTCAGTAATCATAGGTAACAAGAAAAATTACAACCATATCTATGCATTCACTTCTTTCTCTAGCATCGTATCCACATGCGCATCAATAAACCATCAATATTCAGAAATCATACATTATGTCATAAATAGCATATAACGCAGCTCATAATCATAACCACAGAAATACTCAGATATCACAAAACCATCTTTTCATTCATTCATATCCAAATCTGCTTATATACTCTATAACTAGCCTGTGCACACAGCCAACAGGGTTCGCACACAGAGGGACTTCAGGGTCTCTGCGCAAACAACCAACAAGAGCTCTTACCTAGACGATAGACACAAAATATCACAAGTTCGTATCCAAACTTAACTTATTTCCTTATTATTTTTTCTAGACTCAATTTACTATCTATTTATAGCATCTTAGCCTATGATACTTCTATGGTCCACAAACCTTGGTTTGCGGACCCCTTGTCTACCCCTTGACCCCTGCACTAGACCAAGTATTACTAAAATATTACAAAACTGGACCAAAAATGTGGTTAGGGAACCTTGTTCCAACACCAGCCTCTCGATGGAAAGGCTACCTCTCCACTGAAACAGAAGCTCAGAAAATAGCCCTGTAAACCCTCCACTACTTCTACCTTGCAACACAGCACAACCCTGGCAGAAACTATGTTGTAGAAGAAGACTAAAGCTAGGCCTAATGCCGGAATGTGGAAAATGCAGCTCAATGACCTCTCCTGAGTGGGCACCTGAAGTCCCCTGAGGATGAGGGTGGGATTCCGGCTCGGGAACACCCTTGTGCTAAACAACACAGCAGTCTCCACTAAACAGCTGAAGAGAGCAAGAATTCATACAGACCAAAAACATAATAATAATCAACATGGATTCTATGGCTACCTTCTCCTTCCTTATATGCATTGTGAGCCTTCTCACCTTGGGCCCCACTCATTAAAGCCACTAATCTCATGGAGACTTCCTCCCATTCACATTGCGCTATCTCTCATTGATTCTCCACTCCCTCCATACCAGCACTTTTTATTGGTCAAACTTGACCCCATCCACATGCTTCATCCCCTATTCACACATGAGGGTGCTTTATCCAGCTACTATGATGGTCCTTATTCACATTAGGAGTGATTTTATTCCTACTAAGGATATTTATGGGTCTCCCTACCCTCTTATTCTTCTATCTAAGAAGCAAAAACAAAATTTAATATTCCAACTAGCTAAAAGCTAATTGGGAATATTACAAAATATTTTGAAATATCCCATATTTTGATCCCACCAAAGAAGATATTGGTCCAGAGGATCATAGGGTTCAACTACCTTGATGTTAAGAGCACAACACACTTTAGCCCACAGTTTCCTAGAAAAAACATAGTTGAAGAAGAGGTGAGGAACAAATTCAAACTCATTTAGGAAGAGGGGACATGCACTTGCCCCATAAAAGCCCTTCCTCAATAAGACATCAGGGAAAATTTTAGGGGCTAATATTCGCAGGTGGGCTAATATTCCATGCTTTTTCCAAAAAAAAAGATTCACCAATTTCCATTTTTCTAAAATTGATTTCGCCAAAATTATATAGTATAACATTATTTTACCTTAAAAATCGCCAATATTATATATTTTATAATATAAAATAAATATAAATATAAACATTTTACAAAATTACCATCAAACATTTTAAAATTTGGATATTATGGACTAGTAAGATTAGCCGAGGTTGCTAAACTTTACAATAAACTTCCATCCTTAATATTATCCCTGTAAGACATCCCCTGTTAGAATACCATTTATTAGAGCCAACAATATAAAACATTTTAGTTTAGGAGATAAAGGCCAATTCCATATTTTAACATGCCACCAAGTATCCCCTCGTTGAGCGAAAGACTCATAGATTACATTATAAGCATGACAGGCAATGAGTTGTCCCATTGAATCTTTCCAAGCCCAGGCAAATTAGTCTTCCTCATCAAATAAAGTGATTCCACTGCTTTGGATATTTTTTATAAACAAGTTCCATTCAATAACAGCTAAACCAAGTAAACCTAGCTCATCAGCATTTTTCCACCTGCTAGAAGAATCTCGGTTCAAGGAAAAATTAGAAGCCTATTGTGGATAGAAGATTCCTCGAGGACTAAGTTGATTAATCAGATCATAAGATAGATGAGAGACAGAAGGACCACCATTGAAAGGAAAAGTAACCAACATAACACGATCACCTTTTCTAACCTCCTAGCTTACCTTTTTTTGATCCAATGGATCATAGCCATCATTCCCTTCCAAAATATTGATTGTGCATGTTGAGAGGGTTGATTAAAATACCATAGCTAGTCCATAATCAACTGATTAGGAAGATACTTTTCCAGTATTTTTTTTCTCCATATATTATCTCCTGTAAAATCTCTCCAGGTGCTTTTCATTGCCATGGCAAAGCCAAACCACTAGAGATTTTTGAATCCCCACCCACCACTGTGCTTTGGTTGGGCCAAAGTGTCTCACTTAATAAAGTGTCAAAAGGCACACCTATTCCTATCATTCCAAAGAAAATTACTGATACATTGCCGAATTTTGTGAAGAGTTGATTTGGAAATCTTTGCAAGAGTAAACCAGAAAACAGGTAATCCCTCTAGCGTTGATTTGATTAAGGTCATTCTTCCTCCTATAGAAAGCCATCTATAACACCAATTATTGACTTTTCCTTCCATCCTTTTAACTAGCTAGGCTTAAGTGTGAGTGCAAAAGATTCCTAAAAAATAATTTTTATTTTATTTTTTTAAGTTACGATTAAAATTGTGAAGACAAAAGAGACAACCTTATTTATTGTAGTGTTTGACTTAAATTTTATTTTTTATATTGCATCATGATTGAAAATTGAATAGTGAAAATATATAAATTCTGTAAAGTTTATTGAGGAAAATTATTAAACCAAGTCCATTCAAAAGTAATTATTTGTACTGAAGTTAACACAATCATATAACTTTGAACTTAATTAAAACCCCTAAATCCATTACTATGAAACGTAATAATCTTAATAATCTTAATAAAGTTCCTTTAGTTGGGCTTCACATGTTTGTACTATCTTCAAAATACACATTAAATATTGGATTGCAAGGTGTATGATGTGGGTTAAATTTGTCCCAAAAAAATATTTGAATCTTTTATTTTCACCAACTAATTGCAATTATTGTAAAAATATTAATTTAATTTGATATTTCAATATATATTTTTAAATAATGTGTGGATCAATTTAAGTCTAATTTGAATCATAAATAGATTGAATTTATAGATTTGAGAGTAAGAATTTAATGGTACATTTTAATAAAAGAGTAGGTAAAAATTAATTAATGATTATAGGATAAGTGTCAATTTTATGTATTTTTTTTCAAGTTTATATTATATATCTATTTTTCATTCTAGCAATTCAAAATAAATCCCATAAAAATATTAGATATAAGAATTTTGTGATCCATAAAGTAGATAAATGTCTTTCGGATTAATCACATTATGATTATTTGGTCGACATTTCGAACCAGCTAATGTGGTTCATCCTCGGGACAAGGCAAAAAGCTTAATCGATCATCATGAATAAATAGTAAGGATGCAACATTGCCCGGACATAGTTGTTAAAAACTAGTCGTTATTGAGTTAGTAATTAGTTAATTAGTTATTATGAAAAATATTTAATATTTTTAATAATTACTAAAAAGGTTAAAGATGATAGTATATAAGAATATTTAATAAATATCTTAATTATTTAAAATATTTAAAATATTATAAGAAATATTATAATTATTTTAATAAATATTTTAATTATTTAAAAAAATATAAATATTATAATTATTTTAATAAATATTTTAATTAAAATTAAAGTAAATAAAAAATTTATAAACTAAGAAGAGGGAATTAAATAATAAAATAATACAATTAAGGGAAAAAAGATAGGACTAAGAAAAATAAATAATAAGGGAAGATAAATGGAAAGAAGAAAATTAATTAAATTTTTTATTGAAAATTAATTAAATTTTTTATTAAAAGTTATAGAAAAGAAGAAAAAGGAAAAGACCAAGAAAAAGCCTATAGAGACTTAAGGAAACAATGAACACAACGAGGGGTGAGTATCATATTGAGAGAGCTGGAGTCCAGCTCTTACTCAAGTTCCATTCATCATCCTTGTTGAGATTCCTAGCACGCCTCTCAATCTCAATAGCCTCACGAAGCTTCCTATGGTGGAAGTGTTCGACCTTAGCAGTGACCTTGGAGTCTTCAATGCATACATGGTGACACGATTTTTCCACATGTTTAGCAAGAGCTGGTGTGTGGGAGTGATTGTGCCTAATGTTAGCAACATGTTCCTGGATTCTCTGCTTAATGGACCTCCTCGTTTCTCTAATATAAGGAATTCCACATGAACAAGGAAACATGTAAACCCCTTTCATGTCCTTAGGTTCAACAGGGTCCTTGACATATCCAAGATAATTCCTAATAGTACGAAGAGGCTTGAATGACGAGGAAACATTATTACTTCTAAGGACATGGGAAATTTTGTCAGTTCTCCCTTCGATAAACGAGAGATGAACCTTGGAAATAGGATCCACCCTAGTAGATTTTCCTCTTAACCCTTTATATGCCTTTTGAAAGGCATTAAGGCCTTGAGATCTATTGTAACCATTATTTTCAAAGACATCAAGGAGATGGGATTTATCTAAATCCAAGTGGCTATTGTCAGAGATTCTTAGAGCACGGGGTAGCAAGAGTGCAAAGAACACCAAATTTCTTAGTAGGAAAATGATGGGAACCAACATGAAGATATTGTTCCGTGTGAGTTTTCTTACGGAAAACTTGGTGAGAAATGGAACCATCATCCATTCTAGAGAGAAGGATTTCTAAGAAGGGAAGGCATCCATCCACTTCATCTTCCATTGTGAATTTAACAGAATCTAACTAGGAGTTCAGGTGGCAAAGAAACAAATCTAATTTCTTGTGACCATGGGGCCAAATGACACAAATATCATCCATAAACCTATTCCACTTTTTAGGGTGAAATTGAGCTTAGGCTAAGGCCTTGGCTTCAAAATATCCCATATATAAGTTAGAAACTATAGGGGAGAGAGGGGAACCCATAGCAACACCGCAAGTTTGCTCATAGAACTCACCTTGGAAACTAAAGAAAGTTTACATGAGGTAGAAGCCAACTAATTTAGCAGTGTTCTGGTTTGAGATTCCATTAATGACATTAATGGCCTCAAGGATAGGGATTTTGGTAAATAATGATACAACATCAAGACTTACCAACAACTCCTCAGGTTCTAGCCTGATATCCTTCCACTCTTTGATAAAGGAAGTCGAGTCCTTTACATAGGAATCAGTGAGACCTAGAAGGGGTTTAAGCTTCTGGGATAAGAATTTAGCAAGAAGATAAGTGGGACCACCTATTGTGTTAAAAATAGGTCGTATAAGGGCCTCAACTTTATGAATCTTAGGAAGACCATAAATCCTGGGGGTGAGGGGGTTTCTCTCAATGAGCTTTCTAGAGAGAGGATTAAGAGACAAATCTGACTTAATGGCGAGGGAAAATTTTTTATACAACAATTTAATGAGGTTATTTTTAAGCTTAACGTAACTGCCACTATTCGAAAGATGGTCAATCATTTTGTTGACATAGTCAAATTCATCTATAATTACTATGGCACCACCTTTGTCAGCGTTTAAGGTAACAATGTCAGTGTTGTCTCTTAGGGCTTTAAGGGAAAGAAACTCAAGCTTGCTAAGGTTTCTTTTAGGAGGCTTAGCCTTCCTAATAACAATAGCACCGTCTTGCCTAATAGTCTCCTTGAAATTATCGAGAAGGTTCCTAATGCCATACTCGATGTTACAGATAATGTCATCTATGGGAATCTTCTTTGGGGCAAGGGTAAAATTAAGTCCTTTATTAAGGAGACTAAAAACAGAAGAATTAAAATTCATACTGGAAAGGTTAATGACATTCTACATATTATTATTATTATTATTGTCATTGTTGTTGTTGTTATTATTATTATTATTACCATTGTTGTTATTATTATTATAATTATAATTATTATTGTTGTTAATAATATTTTCGTTATTAGTGTGTTTATTGTTAGATCTAAGACTTATATATACTATAGTGTTGTTATTATCATCACTATTATTAGGGTTGTTAACGTTAATACTATTACCATTTGAGTTAATATTGTTAATTTTATTTATAACTTTATTGTTATTGTAATTCATCTTATTCCACTTCATATTTTTATTGTTTTTTCTATTAATGTTTAAGTTTATATTATATTGTTTATCATTAAATTCATAAGGGATGAAACAACCATGGAGGAGACAACAGTTCTACCGAATACGGCAGCGACTGCATCCACACTACCTAAGATTGAAGACTGACATCCACAATGCTAACCAAGACATGAATGCAACGCGGGCTCCGATTGAGAATGAAGGGACTCTGGTCCAATTTTAATGTAGATTCCATTCAACCCAGGTTCATACATAATGAGATTGGAGATCGGAATAGAAACAACATCATTTCTGGGCAATTCAGGTCCATATTGAAGGAAGACTTTATGAGATTCCGATCCAGATGCAAGGAGAATTTTGGGAGAGGCATTGGGACGCAGAGAGGAGGATATTGTTTCCAAATGCTAAGAGAAACCCTCCACTGCCAAGATCCAGTAAAAATCACCATCCAATAATATTAACGTTGAAGACGAGGCCCAATTTTCTGATTCGCTCGAACAGAAAACAGAATTTGTTCAAACAAAAGCCTTGTCCTTATCCATATTCTCTAGAGGGTCCGAAGAGGGACAAAAAGAAGTATATTCTGCAGAGGGTCTAGCAGAAGTTGATTCCCCAGTCGATTCCAAGGTTTTCCTATAGACCCAGGATTTGAGGGCACAGATCTGTGCCTCATTGATCCAAGACGCATCTTGATTCGAGGATGCCTGATAATCATAAGAAATAGAATGAGAAAGACCACCCATCAGCTTGTCAAATTTCATAGCTTGCTTCTTCTTGAGATCTCCTCAACTTGAAGGGCCTTGGCGGCTGATACACCATCTATCACATTCCATAGAAAACTAGATACACCATTCGCCATATCCAAATGGAGAAAGAATAGTTTCCGAGAAACAAAATCTAAATCCCTCCTTAATTTACCGATCTCGGATCTAATCAAAGCCCAACTTATTTTAAGAAAAATAGTTATTTTTTTAGAATAGTTTAGAGGATTAAAAATACGGGAAAATACCGGAATCAATGATGCATCCCTACATCTTTTAAGAAACGTGAGATCATATTTATTTTTAGCCACTTGTAATTGAACTCGTTCAAATTGTCGAGCCTTATAAGTTGTTTCCCTTTCATGTAGGGTAATAATGTTGGATCTAAGACTTTTGGATCCATAATCATAATGTGATTAACCCATAAAAATAATCAAATTATTAATTTTCACTAATCAAGAAATACAATTTTTGAGTTTCAAAAAAATTAAAAAAACATTTTAACACAATAATTTCTAATAACTTTATAGAATTTTATAAAAAAAATTCAATATTAGAACTAAAAAACAATTACAATATAAACCTAGGAGTGGGACGTATAAAAAATTATCCCCTACCCATTAATGCCTAAGATACCTCATAGCAAAGTAAAAAAAAACATGTACTCTCACCTCAACCCATCAAACATTTAAATTACTTAAAAAAGGATAATTGCTTTTTATCAAAATAATTTAAACATAGAACATAGTTAATATTCCATGCCTCTTCCCTGGATGCGGGTGAAATCTTTAGATTGGGTGAGGACAACTCCTCCCATGCTTAGATCGACGTTGCCCTACAATGCCAACTCTAACCTGATGCGGAACCTCAAATCGTTGATAATATTTGTCGGTGCGCTACCACACCTGGCCTCTTCCCACACCACGCATCACATGTAGGCACACTTGGAATTTCCCTCTATGCTTCTGCGCTCGAATTCAGTGCATCATGCCTTCAAAAGGCATAAAGGCTCCTCAATCGGCCATTTCATTGCTGCTCCAGCCGGTCTTGCGAGCTCTCTCAGCGATCGCTGCTCCTCTATCCACCATTACATTTTTGCTTGAGTCTACTTCGTGAGCTACCACTCCCATCACTCCCCCTGCTACATGCTCCCCCTGTTGCGCACCCCCCTACTGTGAGCCCCCCTGC
This sequence comes from Pinus albicaulis, assembly GCA_034641835.2. Lineage (NCBI taxonomy): Eukaryota > Viridiplantae > Streptophyta > Pinopsida > Pinales > Pinaceae > Pinus > Pinus albicaulis. Next base: position 9,613 of record JAXQQM020086884.1, on the reverse strand, counting down.
TATGTGCCCCTCCCCTTGTGCTCCACCTTGTTGCGAGCCCCCTGCTACGCGCCCTGTTGCACACCCCCCTACTGCACGCCCCCTTGCTCTCAGCCTTATCTCTCAGACGGCTCCCCATCCTCTGATCCATAACCTCTCCATGGCCCCGCTTCAACGTCAAAATCCCATCAGGGGCAGCTACAGAGGGGCGCTCTCAGGCCACTCTCACCACGGCCATGATCAGGGTCTGGAATCCAACGAAGGCTCCACATCAGGAAGCCATGAAATTTCGGCTACTCAAACGCCTGACATCACTTAGGGGGGAATTTTTATGCATCTGGAGAAGCGTAAGGGTAGAAGAGGCCGTAGAAAATCCACCATTGCGTAATCTGAGCCGCCCATACGCTGGAAAATCGAACCGCTTCCAGTTCATGAGCCTGCGGAGGAGGACACAGATGTTGGGATTATGGACTCGGATGGTGTCTGGACCAGAGTTTACGATGTTGAGTATCCTGTTGCTCCCATTGTCCACGCGACCCCTCTTAAGCCTCCTCGTGAGCTCACAGCTGAGGAGGAAGCCATTGCAAGAGAATATGGATGCCTAATTGAGGAGGAGGACCACGTGACAGAGGAAGATGAAGGAACTCCATGACTGCTCGGTAGCAAGGTTACTCTCTGATTTTTGTCAACTCAGGACATACTTCAGCTATTTTGTTTTCATATGTGTCACTAAATATTTTTTAAAACAAGACTGTTTGACTCTCTCAAGGGGCTAGTTTCCTCCTATGAGGCAGCCCCATACTTGGTTTACTTTAAAAACTTCCAAGGTGTAGATTGGATAAGTATTGCTTGCCATCTCTGCCCATAGCCTCTATAAAGTTTCTTTTCTGCTTTTAATATAGTTTAGCCTACTTACAAAAAAGAAAAAAATATTCCATGCCTCTTTTAATTGGTCATAAGCCTTACTCACCATCAAGTGGTTCCTTAACATTTATTATAATTATTGTCCCTAATTATAAGTACTTTTAGTTTAAACACCACTAACATCATATTCCCGGCATCCACATAATTTTCATGGAGTGATATGTTCAACGGAATATTCACGGTCTTCGACATTAGGGGATTTGCAATGTTGCCCTTACTCCTAAGTGGGCCTTAGCTGTGGAATTTCCTAGAATTCCCTCCACCCGCGACTCACACGTTACACATTATGCAAATAAAGTGTAACCCTCTTTCACACTATTGACATTCAAATCAAGACGAATAACAATGTACTTCCTTGGAAAATCCATGCACATGATTATTGACTATGATGCCTAATGTCATTGTCATGGAAAAATGCTCACGTATGACCACCTTACAATAATGTAAGTGTTGTCTCATTACAAAACATGCAGTGTCAGATTGAAAATTATATTACGGGCACTAACAGTGATAAGGAACCTTATCTTGATCCGCACCGAGAAATTTGGAACAAAAGACGTGGAAAATGGAATGAAATGAAAATGGTCGCATCTTAATAACGTTCACGGTCTCATTTTCTTTCTGCTAAAGTCTTTGACTCCAAATATGTATATGTATCTATTGCACTAACGTACTGGACGATAGCAGTAAAAATGAAAGGATTGGTTGGAATTTGGATTTTTATTTAGGCATCATACAATTTTATTTTATTTTAATAAATTATTTCTTCAAGTTACCTTTCAATAATATAGTGATTTTAATATTTTTACATATTTATCGTAATAACAAAATGACCATAACACACAAAGAACCTTAAAGATGGAAATGTGCTTATGTTATCCCTTGTTCCTGTGAGACTCGGCACATTGGTGAAACTGGTCACTCAATTAATTAGAGGATTCATGAGCATGCAACTGACATTAAACCTGGGAAGGTCCCGCTCCTTCGCTTTGGCAGAACATGCAGAAAAGACAAAACATCTCATTTGCATTGAAGAGGAAAGGGTCATTGCAAGGATTGATCATTTTCATCAAGGTAAGTTTAGGGAGGCCCTGGAAATTGAAAGAAAGCCTATCAATCTTAATAAAGATGATGGTTGGAGTATTAGCAATTGTTGGATCCCTACTTTGTATTCCTAAGTTTTTATAATAATTATATATTATTATTCTTATTATTATTATTAATTAGAATTTTCTCATATTCCTTTATCTCTTATTTATTTACTATTCTTTTTTTTTACCATATTATTATTATTATTTTGGATTTAAATAATAAAATTGAGTAAATTCATTATTTTGATTTACATTTATATTGTATTTTTTTCATTATCTTATTACTATTTTTAGTTGTATTGTTTAGAATAGTTAAATTTAACTTTATTATTTGTATTTTGTTTATTTATGTATATTTTTCATTTTCCTATTACTATTTTTGAGTTTTATTGTTTATTTGTTTAAAATAATTAAGTTTTTTATTAAAATAATAAAATTAATTTAATTCTTTATTTACAACTAATTTCCACATATTACTTTATTTTAATTAAAATTTGTTTATTAATTAATGATAACTTTTTAGTGAAAACTAGTTGTTATATTCGAATGGCTAGAAAACATCTCTCTTTATCTATTTAATCTAATGTCATGATCTGGTTCTTTATCTTGTCCCAAATTCAGATACACAAATGACTTGTTAAATAGTGAATCCTGGTTTGAAATGGAACGCTCACAATAAAATCTCCATAAACCCTAAATCAAATATCATTGACATGGACATGCCATAATATTTGTATATAAAACATATGACTAGGGAAATATGTTTGGACATATAACATCACCAACCGAAATAACCAATTTGCAAAGTGAAATTTTAATCCGCTGATATACAAGATTTCCTAGTTTCAGTAGATTTTTTATCATTTTTGTTTGGGAAGATGTTTATTGTTGTTTGCATGTGTTTGTTAGTACAACAACAATATTAGTATTACTCTCATCCATATCTTTATCTTTTCATACACATTTTTTTTTTCTATGGTTTCCTACCAAGGAATTGACCAAAACAAAAATCAATAGACCTCCCAACCATATTTTATTTTCAAACGAACTCTAAACATCACTATTAGGAAATACCAACACATCAAAGGAAGATTCTCGTTATATCCATGGAATGTACCAAAACAAAAATCAATAGACCTCCCAACCATATTTTATTTTCAAACGAACTCTAAACATCACTATTAGGAAATACCAACACATCAAAGGAAGATTCTCGTTATATCCATGGAATGTAACGTGGAAAATAAAGAGAGATGGTCAAGTCAAGTAGTGGTCTTTACATAGGACAATCAAGACCTAAGGAAATGAGATTTAAAACTTGGTTAAGAGTGAGGGGAGGCAACCTAGGACTCCTAGTGATGGTGTCCCACAACATAGGGTTTATGAAAATTTCCATGAACTTATAGTTCACCTCTTCGAAAACATCTTCATCAGCATTTTGTACCTTTGCATTTGGCAACTCCAAGATCTTCACTTTTGGAAGCCATGGTGTGCATGGGTTTGCATTCTCCTTTTGGATTAAGCCCCATCTCAGTCTACTGTGAACCAATGATCCTTTCTCTAATTCAACGTCATTTTGGTGGGTCACATGGGGACAAATTAGGCAGCAAATTCAAAATAAATGAAGAAATTTCAACTTTCATCTATTAATCTCCTCATCATATTGCTAATTTGCTCCTAAATTCTGTTTTAGTAATCTGTGTTTATTTTTGGTGTGATGTTAGTGACTTTGAATTAAGAGTGTGATAGATAGATCCATTTTAACTCAAGATCTAGCAAGAGCCCAGAGGAATCAAATCTCTTTGAAGTGCAAATCTTTAGGCAAGATTTGCACTTGCATTTTGAGATATTTGAACTGTCTAGGTGCATGGTAGATACAAAATTAAAATGGATATACATTGTTTATAAACTAATTTTGAAGTATGAGTAAATCCTAAAAGAGAACATATATCTAGGATTGATAATTGGAAAAACTAGATAACAATGAAAAATTAGATAATAAAATTGGATTCTTTAAATTATAAACAAACTTTGAATTTTTTAACTATAAGTAAACACTAAAGAATATTATATGTTTCAAGTTGATTATTGATTTTCTTTAATGCGACATTTTGGAGTTTTTGGTGGATTTTCTAGCCAGAATCTAAAAGAAATTTTGAGGTGAAATCTTGATTATGTTATTTAAATTAGTTCTTCAACATAAAATATTTTAATTTTTTTTCTCAAAAGTTTAAAATAAACTCAATAAAACGTGAACATAAAATATTTTAAGTTTTTTCTCTAAAATTTAAGATAAATCCTTAAATCTAATTGTTCAACTGTATAAAATAATGTATTAATAACGTTTTTGGAAAAACACAAGCCATCAAAATAACAATATGTAAACTTTAACACATATCACAAAAAAGCGTCACGTCTAATTTTTTATAAATTAGTCTTAAAAAGAAAATTGAAACTTATTTAAGTTACATATTTAGAAATGAAAGTGAATATATTTAAATTAAAAATAAAATTGAGTTTTTTTTAATGGTGGATTCAAACTAAAATTTAAAACTTAAGTTATATATGTAGTTTAAAAAAAAAATTAGAAATTAGGATAAGATTATGAAAAATTTTAGTAGAAATTTTTGAATATTTGGGTTACAATTGTCAAATTTCAAGATTTTGGGTATTTCCAAAGTGCTTGATGGCACTGAATCTATTTGCATTATAAAAAAATGATTCAAACACTCTAACTACCTGAATTTTTGAATTTTTTTTTACCAGCACAAAAAATTGTTGTACTGCAAATTCTGTTGCAGTAGACGACGCCATTTATTACCTTCAGAGAGAACTTGCACAAACCGAGTTGTCTTTAATGCTACTTTTTGGAGTTTCGGGTGGATTTTATGGCCAGAATCTGGCAGAAAATTTGAGATGAAATCTTGATTTGTGTTATTTAAATTGGTCTTTTTACTGCATATATGGATTCAACACCTTAAAAAACCTCTAGGGTACTTCAATTGTGTAGATTTTACCCATCAAACTTGTCATTTCAATGAATTCCTGCCAGATTTTAAACCAATTAAATTGAAAAAATAAATCAGAAAACCTTTCAAAAAATTATATTAAAAACAACTCGAACACAAACTATGAATGCAAATTGAGAGAGAGAATGGTTTTCAATACCCAGAAATTAAAAAAATAAGCATGCAAGAGTTGCACTTTCGAATAGGAAAGAAAAAATATGCAAACAAGAATACATAGGAAAACAGGAGCGGAAATGTTGGCAATGGATAACTAGGTCATGAAATGTTGGTGTTTCTTTTAGAGCACAGGTCTACAACCTAGCAAATAGGGACAACAAGGACCATTAAACAAAGGAATTACCTATGTTGCATGAGTTTCGGGAACAGGTAATATTGGGAATTTGGGAAACTTACCTATGTTGCATAAGTTTCCGGTTTCACGTTCGGAGTTTGGGCAACTTGTGTAGTGTCTAGAATGATTAGAAATTAGAAATTTCCCAAGTGTTTATAAAAATTAGTTAAATATTATATAATAAAAATTTAAAAACTAAAAAAAATATTCATCTTTAAATTAACTTTTATAATAATATTCATTCAATAATCAAAATTATTTCTTATTTATTATTACTTTTGTTTATTATTTATTACTAGAATTTTATATAAAATTAGATTATATAATGTCATTGTTTTTTCATTCTCATAGATCAGACAAATATGATTCATTCACATCCAATGTCTCAATATAGTGTGCAAGTTTATATGATCTAAGATACTCTTTTCTCATTACTAAGAACGCTTCAAGGGACAATTATCGCGACACATCTTAAATCAACAACACATACTACATTTTATTCTAATTTTCAGTTCTTCAAATATCCAATCTCTATGCATTCGACCATCTGGACTGAGTGAATGTTAGGGCTTACATTACATAAATCAGCATTGCACACGGCATTATTTATTCTGATTTTCAAATACCCAATCTCTACGCATCTGATCGTCTAGACCGAGTGACGGCTAGGGTTTACCATACATCATCTTCCTCCAAAAGCTAAATTTGCTTTAATTATGTTGAATTGGATTAAGGTACGAGAGAGCACGTGAGACCTATGAGCTTGTGGTTGCTTGTGGTCGTGGCTTCTTCGTGAGTACAAAACACAAGGTTTTGTCAGCATGAAAAGAATACGAGTTGAATACATTTAATATAAATCTCACCACTCTAATTTTATATAGGGAACGCCAAAACATCACTCCCACGTTACTCGATAAAATTCTTTGGCGTGCTAGAAACATCCCCTCTCTCCCATTGCTATTTTGCAAGAAAAGGGAATTCTGCTCTTGTTCCAAAGCTCCCAGGAATGCAGTAACCGCTGGAAAGAGCTCCCTACATGTCGAGAGTGGTTCTTGAGGGAATTACAAATCTAACAAACTGGGACAACAACCGACAAAGAAAGGAATTACAAAGAACATGAAGAATTCTCAAACTTGGTTCTAATACTTGTGTTAGATTAGAAAAATTGAAAGGTAAGATTGATAAGCGTGAGATGCATTCTTATTCATATGATATACATAAATACACTGCTTAATAATTTTGGTTTCATTTTAAGAGGTTTTTTGGACTCCTCATAACTTTTCACATTCACTTCTGGCTTTTCACTTTCCTCACAAGTGAATAATCTAAATTGTCGTAATTTGTTTCCAACATAAATTCCAAATATCTATTGGAGTGATCTTTTGCAAAAAGGATAAAGTGTTTTTTCACTTTAAATCATTTAAATAGACATCTCTAATATACAAAATCCATTATAAATTTTTTATAAAGTTCTATGGTCCCTATCAGATTCTCTCTAGTGCATTAGACAGGTTGCCTACAAATTAGTTGTTCCATCCCACTCCATAATACATCAAGTCTTTCATGTGTCATGTTTGAAGAAGGTAGTGGGATTGAGTTGTAAAGTATAAACTAGCCTCCAAGACCTAGATGAAGAAGGGTTCATTTAACCATGACTAAAGTAGTAATAGCCACCTAGGAACATTGACCATGCAAGTGAACTATCTGAGAAGTATGAACACAATCAAAAGATATGTAGCTAGAATATACCACCTTGGTACCAACAATGACTTTATATAGCAATTTCCACACTTTTAAACTTAATGACAACGTTGCTTGTGAATTTGGACAGCATGATATGGTCCTACCCTAACGTCCTTATTTTGGGTGTGCTTAAGAATTAGTGAGTTAATTTAAAAAGCCATGTTTTTTAAATAAGGGCCATTAAATAATTAATGGGTAGTTATTGTAAAGTGGTTATCTTTATGAAATCAGATCCACTAGGTGGTTCATGCTCCTTAACAATGATACCACAAGTCGTTAGGGTTTTTCAATTAAGAATATATTTATTGAGATAGAACGTTATGAAACATTTTGCGAAGTGTTTCTATTTCAATTGGAATACCACTTATAAGAGGTTGCCACTTCTCAGAGGCACATGAACATTGCTTTGTCTTTTGGAAATCATTAATTCAAGGGTTATATTTCACATGTTTCATCTCAATGTCTCTTGTATCTACATTTTTGGATTTAATTTCTCTTAATACATTGTTTTTTATTCAATTTTAATGGTTAAGGATCAGTAGTTTTTCACTTGGTTTATTTTTTAGTGATTTTTAGTTAGATTATGATTCACTCATTATTTAAGAATTCATAGTTTTTTCATACATAGGTATTTTGGATACAAAATTAGTATGTTGGCTGACATATTTTTCTATCAACCAAATAATTGACAATATTTTTCTTAGATGTTGTTTTTTAGAGCAATTTTCTGAACATTTATGCCCACTTAATACTCTTCATACTTTACGAGGATGGTCTTTGGACCTGGTGGAAGATAAATAATTATTCTACAGTTTTTCTTAACACATTGGATTTAGGTTTTTTTAGGATTTGGGATGTGTTTTTCTCTCATTAATTTTTTGTCCACATCAACAAACAATTATAGGTTATCAAGTATTTCTTTTTGTTGGCTTGACCCACGAGAGATTTGAACCTTGAATTTCATGGTTAATATAACGCTTCATAGCATGAAAACCATCGATTGAGTTCCCCCCATGGGATAATTATATATTAACAAGTTATCTGGTATCCGTTGTCCACTTTTGAGGTGTTTTAGGTAGATTTTCATTAGATCACGAGGGTTCAAACCACGATGATCATCATGTTGAAGACTTAATTACGTAGCCACTTTTTTACTAGTATTTGTTGTTTAGCTAAAACACTTGTATGGATTTATGATCAACAGGGAGATTGTTATCATTTTGGATCCTAATCCTAAGTCAATTTATACCTTGATATGTATCATGGGATATTTTCTTTATATTAATGGTGATGTAAGTAGTTATACGTTGAGGTGATATCATTATAAGGCACATGGTTATGAGGAATGTGGTGTATATATACTATATCTATGAACAAAAGGTTCATTTAGCTTTAAATTTTTTCACCACTTTTTCATTTTATTATTCTTCTTTATTTCTTTCCAATTTTATAAGATCTTTATGCTCTTCTTTTGAAGAATGGACACCTTCACTATTCCAAAATTTAGGAAAGTAAATATACTATAACTAAATATACACCAAGATTGCATTCCAATCCCCAAACGTCGATATAAACTTTGTTCCCTCATTATCACCTCAACCTATCAAACATTTAAATTCCATAAATGACAAAAAGTTAAGTCTTAAAGGAAGTGCTTCCACTGCACAAACACCAATATAAACATTATGTAATCACTATTTTCTTTTAAGGTTGGAAAAACCTACAATAATCAGGGTTGCCAACCTAGTAATTTTTTATAAAATCTCAAGAACCCAATGTGCAACAACATCATCATGTGTATACAAAACATGCCCCCTTGAAATAACATGTTGGTGGTCCATAAGGAGGCAATCGTTGACTCTTGCTATATATGTTTGGGTCTTTAATCCTTAACCTATTTCTTTATGTCTGAGCAAGAATATCCCTTAACCAATTACAAGTAGTTTTAGACCATAGACTAGAACTGAAAAGACACTTCTAGACTATAGCAATGTTGTCTAAATATCCAATATCCCAATATAATCATCTCTAAAGCTATTGGAAGAAAGATTATGTGATATCCATAACACATATTCATCAACCCCAGACATAATGCCTAAGATATTACACCTCAACTGCATTTTAACTTTATGAAAAAAGAAAAAAATACCCTTATTATTACTTCAACCCATCAAACATTTAGATTCCTAAAATAATGAAATTAAAAAAAAAAAAAACTTAAAAGAATAGATAAATATATATATTTTAAATTAATTAAAATAGAAAAAAAACTAAAATAGTGGATGAATAAGAAGACCCTACTGTATAACATTAAATGCTCTATTTTGGATACAATGATCCATATCTCACATATAAAGTATTTAATATTATGTAATTGGGTGCTTATGATTAACCAAAATTTCATTTTTTGTATTCAATATTTTATAATCTTGGATAATTATTGAATACTTAAAAAAAATATTATAATTATCTTTTTTAATTAATATTTCTTAATTTGATATTTTTATAATTATAAT
>JAXQQM020070504.1:0-11275 GCA_034641835.2 Pinus albicaulis | reverse complement strand
TCTTTACCTGTATGTGAACCAAATCCCTGCATTTTAGGAAATAAAAAATTTTCAACGACATTATTCCAATTCACCGTGTTTTGCTATTCCATTGCGATTACTGTGTGTTGAGAAAAACTAACAGAGCGCAGAGACGATGGGAGGACAGCCAATTCATAGTGAACCACAAGTGCTGATTGTTTCTGATGCTACATGAACAATTTTAGAAAGACTGGGGTGGATTACATATTTCATGAGGATGCAACAACCCCATGAAGCAGTGGCCACCAAATTTTTACAGAACTTGCAGGAAGGATCCTCCATGGTCAGAGGAAGACAAATAATCGTATCCAACGAACCAATTGCAGAGGTCTCTGGCATCCCAGCGCAAGGGACTATTTGGACTTAGAAAAATATTAGGATTCAAGAAGCCATGAAGATTTTTCAAGATGACAGACATACGTTAGTTATCAAAGGAAAAGGTGTTCATCCAGCATCATTAGGAGAACCATGGACATAGTTGGCTAAGATTGTGCAGGCTTATATAACGTGTGACGGAAGAAAAGATGTGGTAAGACCTCGCCACCTTAAGCTACTGGCTGTATTAAAACAGAAATGCACCATTAATTTGCCTGCATTTTTAAATTCTTTTTTGCATGATACTGATCGTGGTATAAGAAAAGCTCAACATGCAAATATGGTGGTTAGCCACCATTGTCTAATTCGATTAATAGTGAGGCGTAGCCTCGCCAAGCAACAGACCAGCTAGGAAGAGTTGATATTCTCCATTGACGGAGGGTTAGATTTACCTGCTCCAAAACGGAAGAGGATGGCCGGCTCAATAGCTGAGCCATCTACTCACAGACAGTCCCTCTGATCAAAACGAAGTAGGAGGATAGTGGAAGGAATTCCGAGCAGCAGCAGCCGGCCCCTAGAATTGCACAGCTCAGAGGATGAACAACCTCCACAATTGGAGGGAGCAAGCCCCCACACTGATGAAGAACGAGAATTTGAAGAAGAAATCGAAGGAAATACTGAGGAAGAAGAAATTGAAGGAGAAATTCTGTATTCGGATGAGGAGGAAGGAATTTATCATACCTGTGAGGAGGATGAAGATAATCATAGTAGCGATAAGGAAGGAACAGAGCCTCCTGAAAATGTTATCGTAAGCCCTTTACAGGAAGACCAATTGGCCCAGATTTTGGCCAATATGAGTAATTATGTGTTGGGCAGTGAAAGAGGTATGAAATTACTATGTATTTACTCATTCTTTTACCATATATATACTCCTGTTTGCCTTGGAAAGGTAATTTATCATAATAATTACTATAGAATTGGAAATTTTTATGTTTAGTACGAAAATATGACTAAAGGTTACTTTTTGATTGACAAACAGGAATTCGAAGAGGTGAACAACTGTACCAAAGGCGGGGCTGAGAATAATCTAACTGCTGCTCCATTGGCATTGAACCATATCTAGCCAAAGGCAAGGAGATCTGAACGAATAGCCCAGAAAAGGCAGGGGACAGTTCGGCCTCAGTCAGAGTAAACAAAATGATGACTAAACGCAGAGGAACAAATCCCTCAGGATCTTTCGATCCTGAGGGATCGCTATTCAAACTCATCTTATTCCTTGGTTGGTTCGTCAAGATTTGATATATAAAGCCATGTCCTTTAGTGACAAAGGGACGGTTGTTGTTGAAATTAGGAATTGGTCGAAAGACTTCACATTTTCTCTGTAATGTAATGTTTTATTAACTCTCTGTTTTGAGAGAAACTTCTCTGTAATACTTAATGTTGGTTTAATATAAGACACGCGTTTTATCTACCTTCTACAGTTCTGAATTAGCCCAACAGTATTTCACTGGCGCTAAGGGGCCAGCTCTAGTGGAATCACTTCGCTGTTTGTATTTTAATATTTTCTTACTATCGTGTGGAGTGCGTTTAATGTTTGTTTTAATTACAGAATTGGTTTATTGTTGATTGGATCAAATACAGAGTCATTACTATTTCATTCTTTACAAGAAGCACGATTCGCTGTTTGATTATCTTGTTGTTATTATAAATATTTGCTGACCTATATCTGATTTTAGTTTCTGTTCCATTAGTTTATAATTTGTTATAATTGATTGTTGCGTTGTAAGAACCTGTCGACAGAATTAAAGCATAGAAATCTAGTGGCTTGAATATGTTAGAATCGTAATTGTTGTTCATTTCACGTTGTTGTTCCATTTTTGTTCATTACTTATTCATAGTCTTTGATTAGTAAACAGATGAGTTATAGTTACATGTTGTTGTTCCTTTCCAGATTGCGTTTCTTTTAAGTTTCTTTCATTGAATATGCTTTCGTTTCGATTGCTTTAAGATATCCAACTGTAGAGGATAGAGGCTCTTGCTTCCAAGTCCCCATATTGGTCATCTTGCATCAATTTATAAGGGAAAGAGTTACTGCTACTACATCCCTGATCGATGTTTTGCAAGATTGAAGTAGTTTAATCTTTCCATTCATATCACTGTAATTAGGTTTCTTTCCAAGCATTTGTTACTTTTTCATTTGTTATTTTGTACTACATCTTCACAACATTTCTCTTAGACAATTGCAGCCTCAGACAGAGTACACTCTTGAAATAAAAAGTTGCTCCTGGATTGATGATTAATGTATGCTAATTAGGTGTTCAAAAGATACCTTTTATGACCCACTATTTTGGCGCCATTGCCGGGGAGAGTGTATGCCATTTTAAAGGAGTAATGCACAACTGATTTTCTTCTGCTTGCGGAGAATTGGGTATTAAAGACGGAAGGTAAGAACTTACGCACTGGGCAAGAAACACACTTTCTCGCAGCCCGCTTCACAGCAGAAGTAGGTAAGATTATTTCTTTAGGTAGGAATGAAGGTTTGTTTCTTTGAATGAATAAACCAACTAAGAGAAAAAAAATTCCTCCTAAGACTGAAAAACCTAAGGGACCGGTGACCCTTGGGCGCACAACCTTTATTGATGAAATCCTTAAAAGAACTGAATCTGAGCCATTAGTAGGATTTAAAAGAACTAATTCTAGACAGCCTACTAGTTCCCTTCAGGCTACAAAGTCACCATCTGAAGCCTTTGCTGAGATACACATTCAAACAGAGGGAATTGAGCAAGATTCCCAAGAAATTGAGAATCCTTGCATAAGTTTCCTTCAAGAAGGGAACTCTAGCAATCTCCGAGAAGGAGAAGGGGAAACGGGAGAAACCACAGACTTGAAATCTCCTATTGAAATTGCCCAAACAATAAGCAGCCCAGATAAGGGAAGTGTTGTTCAACTTATTTAGAACCAAGGTCCTGAATCACCTCAAACAGTAGGTCAACATGAAATACTTGTTATCCCAGACAAAGGGAGTGCTATCAAAGCCATTCCTACCCCTGCTCGTCAACCTAGAAATTCCTTGGAAATCCCATAGGGATATTGGCATATCTTCGATCAAATATCCTATAGTAGATACTGCAGTCAATGCACCCATGAAAGCTATCCCCCTTCAACATATTCCCACATTTCATGGCTTAACATTAGAAGACCCAGATGCGTTTTTTTTTTAATTTGATGTGTTGTGCAGAGGATACGATTACACCACTGATGCCCAAAAACTAAAACTATTCCCTTCTACATTAAAAGGGGCAGCCTTACGATGGTTTATGGGATTAGGTGGGGGTGTCATAACTGATTGGGATCATATGAAGGCTGAATTTTTAAAGAAGTATCAAGATTATTGCAGGTCTCGGGAATTAAAAGATGAGATATTCCAAATGACAGCAAAACCAAATGAGACCTTGGAAGAGTATGTGGAACGGTTTCAATATAATCTTCAGAGATCCCCTTATGCATCTTTACCCTTACCTGATAATGTTTTGAAAACCACATTAATTAGGGGAATGAAAGATAAATGGGTTGAAACATTGAATATTATGGGAAAAGGTGATATATATCAAGAAAGTTATCCTAACATCATTGATTTGTGTATCAGGAGTTCGAGGGGCAATACAAGGTTGAAATCAGCAGAACGTGATATAATCACAAGAGAAAATAAGGCCTCTAATGAATGTGTGACTCGTGCAGAGATTGGAAATATGATAGAATACTTTAAGACAAACATACTTGGGACTTTAACAACATAGTTCGATATTATGCAAGCCAAACAAAAACAGGCAGAAGCAGAGAAGAACTTGGCAATATTCTGTCCCAGATGTAGAAAGAAGCACAGTCACAAAGAATTTCCGTTGGATGTGATTAAAGTCTGCGCCATTTTCACGAAAGATCACTCTACAGAAGGAAGTCCTTCGCTTCCTGGCCTAAAAGCAGTTTATAAGGAGAAAGAAGAGGAATCAGAAGTGGTATGTCTGCTTAATCAGCGCTGACAATGGCAGCCACGACCATCAGGTATGCCAAATGATCCATTTTCTTTTCAACCTCCTCAATATAATGCTCAAAAATATAGTGGGATGTGGCAGAATCAACCATCTTTTCCTAATTGGTCACAACAGCCATTTCCTCCCACATCTTGGCCAAATCAAACAAATCAGAATAACTGGCCTAGCTTTCCTTTCTACCCACCTTTTTGGCCTACACAATGGTCCCCCTCTACTTCCCAGAATCAGGCCTGGCAGTCAAACTTGCAAAAACCAACAAATCAGCCAGCTGGATCAATTCCTCTCTCTCAACCTACACTGCCAGCTCCTTATACAAACCCCCAGACCAATTTAAAACCACAACTCCCAGCCCAACCCAACCCAAACCCAAACAATAGGCCAGTTCAGTCTGTCCAAATAATGGAACCCCTAGAAGTAGAAACTGAACTAAGGGAGTGTAATGATCTTCAATTAAGGTCTAGGCGCATAGTTGAAACAAAGAGAAACAATGATGTCCACATTGAAGATCCGTTACCTATAGAACAAACAGTAAAAAGTGAGAAGGAAGTTCAACAACAAAATCAACAACAAAGTCAACAACAAGTAACAACTTCCTCTCCACCATTCCCAGAATGATTAATTATACCTCGTCCATTAGAACAACCTAATTTTGATCTTCTGGGAGAATTAAAAAATTTGTGTATAAAAATCCCTCTCCTCCAAGCTATTCAAGACATTCCTATATATGCAAAAACCATTAAGGAATTATGCATAAAAAAGCCAAAGAGGAGAACAACAACCAATCCTACTGTCCAAATAGTCGGTACCTTATCTGACTTATTATCAGGAATGGAAACACCTATCAAATATGAAGATCCAGGAAATCCTATAGTGACAGTACAGATCAATGGCCAATCATTTCCAAATGCCTTAGTTGATTTGGCGGCAGCAATCAACATTTTAACAACCACCACCTATCAAAAACTTGGCATTACATCACTTGAACCAACAACAACCTTGTTGGAATTGGCTGACCGATCAGTAGTCAAACCAGAAGGTATACTACAAGATGTAATGGTATCTGTAGATTCCTGGGAATACCCTTCTGACTTCCTAGTTATCAATCCAAAGAATCGACTAGATGGACATCCGTTAATCCTAGGTAGACCTTGGTTGGCAACTGTCGATGCTTATATTGGATGCCGACAAGGCAACATGACAATTACAAGGGGAAATTATGTCAAGAATTTAGCTCTATATCCCCCAGACCAGCCAAGTTTATCAATAATCAAAACAAGAAAACCACATGCATCATATCTTATGGAAAATATGAGATCACCTCTAACTATAGAAAATGATCTTAATTTTAAAGATCAAATAGAGGATGATTTCATTAACAATTTTATCAATAAATCACAAACCAGATCTCATTTGCAATGTCACGTGATCAAGGCAGCATTCGATAATAAAGAAGAAGAAGATCCTTTCAAAGATATTCCTGATCAAACAATACCTACTACTTCTATGAGCAATAGCAAGGTTGTAGAAATTGAGCCGGGAAAAACTTTAAATATTAATAAAAATCTCACTGCTGAACAAGAAGAGAAATTGGTCCAATTATTATGAAAATGCAAAGCAGCCTTTGCATGGGATTACCTCGATATGAAAGGAATTGATCCTCAATTGTGCACTCACCACATTTACATTGAAAAAGATGCAAGACCCATTTGCCAACCTCAAAGGAGACTTAATCCTCACCTTAAAGATATTGTGAAAGCTAAATTACAAAAACTATTAGATGTTAATTTCATCTACCCAATATCTGATAGCAAGTGGGTCTCTCCATTAGTGGTAGTACCAAAAAAGAACGGAAAGTGGAGGATATGTGTAGATTACCGTGAACTTAATAAAGCAACACAGAAAGACCACTTTCCCCTTCCTTTCATTGACCAGGTGTTAGACACATTGGCAGGAAAGAAATTCTTTTCTTTCCTTGATGGCTTCAGTGGGTACAATCAAATCCAGATTGCCCCTGAAGATCAGGACAAAACCACTTTTACCTGTCCATGGGGGACATTTTCCTATCGAGTCCTACCTTTTGGCCTATGCAATGCCCCTGCTACATTCCAAAGGGAAATTCTCAGCATTTTTGCAGACCTAATAAATGAAGGCCTCGAAGTATATATGGATGATTTCACACCCTATGGGGATGACTTTGAGCCTGCATTAGAAAACCTAGAAAAAGTATTGCAAAGATGTATTGTTACTAGGCTTTGCTTAAGCAATGAAAAGTGTCTTATGATGATGATCGAAGGAGTTATCTTAGGGCATTATATTTCAGCAGCTGAAATTCAAGTAGACCCGGCTAAAATTCAAATACTCTTGTTAATTCCCACGCCTACTACACAAACAGAGGTACGTAGCTTTCTTGGATTTTCTGGTTACTATAGAAGATTTATAGAACATTATTCTCGAATAGCTGCACCTTTATATGCACTGACTGGAAATGTTGATTTCACTTGGACAGATAAATGTGACAATGCCTTTAATGATCTGAAGAATCTCGTTTCAACAGCCCCAGCACTGAGGGGCCCAAATTGGAATTTGGTGTTCCAAATCTCATCTGATGCCTCAGACACAAAAATTGGAGCAGTACTTGGGCAGGAGGAAGACAAGAAGCCATATGCAATTTACTATATTAGCAAAAATCTATCCCCTGCTGAATTAAATTATACTGTGACTGAGAAAGAATTTTTAGCTGTAGTTCATGCTATAAACAAATTTAGACATTATATAACTGGGTATCCTGTAGTACTATATACTGATCACTCTGCCATTAAATTTTTAGCAAATAAACCTGTTACAAACGGAAGAGTGACAAGATGGTTGATTTTACTGCAGGAATTCGATATCACAATCAAAGATCAACTTGGGAAAGAGAATCCTGTAGCTGACTTTCTGTCAAGAATGCCAAAGCCAATAGATACAGAAGCAGTTGAAGACCACTTTCCAGATGAACATCTCTTCGTTGTTACTATCAGAACACCATGGCATGCTGATATAGCAAACTATTTGGCAATAGGTAAATTACCTAAACATCTATCCCTTAATGAACGTAAGAAAATAATACACCGTAGTACTCGCTTCTCCTGGATTGGAGGCTACCTATTTCATACATGTGCAGATATGCAAATAAGGAGATGCGTTAGGGAGGATGAGGTATTTTACATCTTGAAAGCATGCCATGATGGATTGTGTGGCAGACATTTTGCAAATCGTAGAACTTCCCATAAAGTTTTACGAACAAGTTATTATTGGCCTACTATCTTTAAAGATGCTAAAAAATTCATTCAGGCCTATGATAGCTGCCAAAGGGTAGGTCACCCTAGGCAGTCTGATGAAACGCCTTTGGACCCTCAAATAGTGATTGAACTGTTTGAACGTTGGGCCCTTGACTTTGTTGGTCCTATTAGCCCCCCATCAAACCAAAAAACATACATCCTAGTTGCAACTGAGTATGTCACCAAATGGGTTGAAGCAGAGGCTCTTTCAAAAGCTACAAAGGACTCTGTAATACAGTTTCTTTTAAAAATCTTTGTGCGCTATGGCCTCCCAAGGGACATAATCACAGATGGAGGACCATAGTTTGTAGGTAATAAATTAGCTGAAACATTGCAAAACTACCACATTCAGCACAAGATTACAACTCCATATCACCCACAGGCCAATGGCCAAGTAGAGAGCATGAACAAAGTAATTGAATCTATATTAACAAAAACCATTGTCTCTCATAGACGAGATTGGGCCTACAGATTTCCAGAAGCATTATGGGCATATCAAACAACATGGAGACCTACTACAAGGTATTCACCATACCAATTGGTATTTGGAAAAGAACCCATCTTTCCTATAGAATTCGAAATTCAAACATTAAGAACAGCGCAAAATGTGGGTCTAAATTTGAATGAAGCCCAAGCTAAAAGACTGCAGCAAATTAATGACTTAGATGAAATTAGGCTCTCTGCTCTTCAACACACAGCATTAATTCAGCAACAGAGAGCCAAATGGCATGATGCCGATATCAAAGAAAATATCTTCCACGAGGGAGATTGGGCACTCCTATATGATTCTAGGTTTCAGGATTTCCCAGGAAAACTCCAGACACGATGGCTTGGACCCTATGAAATACAAAAAGTGCATGATAATGACACTATTACATTAGTTACCATTGACGGATCTGGACATTCCTTTAAGGTAAATGGTCATCGAGTACGATTGTATCATAAATCGCTTACCCAGGAATCCTTTTACCAACAGTTACGGGAAGATTCTACAATGGAAATTCTTGCTGAAGGGGAGAAATCCTCCTCGGCACCAACTTGATAAATCATTTTTTTTCAAATTTTGTACATAAAGAATTTTTCCGTTTCTCGATTGTTGTTTTATGGAATTTGTTTTTTTAACATTATGTTAATATTACTTCTTTATTTCTTCATCGTTTGCTTCATGAAATTCAGTTTCTTCAAAAAAGAAAAAAGAGAAAAAATTCTGTTTATTTCATTTGTTTTGCTGTTCCTTTCTAAAGGAACAACACTTTTGTTGTTCCTTTCGAAAGGAACAACACTTTCGCAGAGTGCTTTTGTTGTTCCTTTCTAAAGGAATAGCACTTCCGCAGAGTATTTTTCTTGCTGTTCCTTTTGAAAGGAACAGCAGTTCCGCAGATTGTTTTTGCTGTTCTTTTTAAAGGAACAACACTTTTTTTGAGTGGATTGTTTTTTGTTTTAAGCCAACATTTTAAATTTTTGATTACTTTTCTAAAGGAAAATATATCATTTATATACAATCATACAAATTAAAGCTTACTGTAATCAACAAATCAAAAGAAATCGTCATTTTTTTTAAGAAAATTGTCTAGTAATGATAAGAAAAAAAGGAAAAAGGGGCATGATCAATAACATAACTTTGCTATTTTATTACCATTGAATTAATCTGATCGATTATTTTTATCATGATTGGTTCTTTCCCACATGCTATAATTTTCTTTGATGTTTATCTATGGAATAAGAATAAGGGCATATTGTTTTTCTATTGAGATGTTCAGACTTCTTCCACCATCCCTACTCTTAAGGAGTGTTGAGCCATCCCTTATGAATAACTAAGGAAAAGTGTTGTGTGAAAAAAGAAAAGAAGAAAAAATATTTATATATTTCATTAATAATGATTTTGCAGATGGAGGATAGGGGGTCTCACCAAGAGCCAGCCTACCGTGATCATAGGGAAGGCAATGAAGTGGCATTCCCATTATGGCCACCAAACCAGGGAAATGGTCCAATAGACAATTGAAAAAATCAAGAAGTCCTTGGAACAGGAAGTCTCATCACAAGCCGGCCTGCCCACCTTTCACTTCTTCCCGGTGAACGACATTGTGGTTTATCTGGTCACTAAGCCAGCACAATGGCCTCCATCATGATATTCAATAAAAAAACACTTCCTCAACATACATAAAGGACAATGGTTTCGTGGGTAAGAAAGCAACTCTGTCAAGGTTATGGACACCTGTGGGCAACAGAGCTCTGCTGATGGTATTGGAGTCACATTTATACACATCAATAGTTATATTTAACCCTTTTCCTATATCTTTATTTAAATGTCAAATGAAATATGAATTCTTTACCTTTACTTCCGAACCTATTATACATGAAAATAATTACAAATCGATCATATTAGTTCCAAATGGTAAATAATGCAATTATATTTATGTCTATCTTATGCTGTCCCTTCTCCTCGTATTTGAATCATTACAAAACGATTTTCTATTTATTAACGATTCATTACATGCATGGATTTCAGTAATTGCTGTAATTTGATTGAATGTATCATAATTACGCCTGATTTTTACTGCTGTACTACTACTGTGCCACACTTGCCTCTCTAAATTGATGGTCGAGGACAACCTTTCATCCATTAGGGGGGGCGCGGATGTCTGCATGTAAATCGCATCCCGAGATTTTTTTTCCTGTAAATGAACATTTCTTTACCTATAAATGAAGCAAATCCCTGCATTTTAGGAAATAACAAATTTTCAACAAACTGTGCTGTGCTGTTCCATTTTGATTACTGTGTATTGAGAAATTAACAGAGCACAGAAATGGGAGGACGACCAATTCACAGTGAATCTCAAGTGATGATCGTCTCTGATGCTGCACGAGCAATTTTAGAAAGACTGGGGTGGATTACATATTTCATGAGAATGCAACAACCCCATGAAGCAGTGGCCACCAAATTTTTATTGAACCTACAGGAAGGATCCTCCATGGTCAGAGGGAGGCAGATAGCTGTATCCGACGAGATAATTGCAGAAGTGTTTGGCATTCCTGTGCAAGGGACTATCTGGACTCATAAGAAGATTAGGATTCTAGAAGCCATGAAGATTTTTCAAGACGATGGACAGACGTTAGTTATCAAAGGTAAAGGAGTCCAGCCAGAGTCATTAGGAGAACCATGGACAGAGTTGGCCAAGATTGTGCATGCTTACATAACGTGCGCCAGAAGAAAGGATGTGGTAAGACCTCACCACCTTAAGCTACTAGCTATATTAAAACATAAATGCACCATTAATTTTCCTGCATTTTTAAATTCTTTGTTGCATGATACTGCTCGTGGTATAAGAAAATCCCAGCATGCAGATATGGTGGTCAACCACTATTGTCTAATTCGATTAATAGTGAGTCGTAGCCTCGCCCAGCAACAGACCAGCTGGGAAGAATTAATATTTTCCATTGACAAAGGGTTAGCTCTACCCGCTCCAAAACAGAAGAGGATGGCCGGCTCAATAGCCGAGCCTTCTACTCACATACAGTCCCCCCAATTGAAATGAAGTAGGAGGATGGTGGAATAACTTCTGGGCAGTA
>JAXQQM020076654.1:0-13278 GCA_034641835.2 Pinus albicaulis | reverse complement strand
AACCCAAATTAGCTTTGGAAGCATAGATTCCATTGACATTTTATTTGGGTTTTATAATTCTCACTAGAGTTGCAGTCTAGCCATGGAATGTGCCTCTATGTTTTTTGCAAACAAATGGGGTATGAAAGCACTCCAAAATCAACAGTGCCTTATGGGTAGGGGGGGGGGGGATTTAAGAGGACCAATATGAAAAAAAAAAAGAGCATACCATGATTCCATAAGCCAATCCTCTAACAACAGTTAAGGCAATGGCCAATGCAGCCAACTCGAACTTCCCCAAGTGGCCTGCCATCAATTCCACCACAACAATAAACATGTACTACAAGATAGTAGTAGCTATAGTGGCAAAAAAATGAATGGGCTGATGATTGCTCTATCATTTTTCTTATGCTCTGTAAAAGCATGACCTTTATCCATAGAAACTAATTACTTTGAGATGAGCTATTTTACCATGCAATCTTCTTTGTTGTCTCATGCAAGGCTACAAAGCCAAATAACTGCCACAGTGACTTGTTTTTTACCAAAAAAAAGATAAATGTAATGACATTGATACACGACGAAGTTGCAGATTTCCAATACACCAAGCTAGCTATCATGGGAATTAAACCATTTCTTGTGTTCAACATCCCTTTTAAGTTTTTAGCCTATTGTTTTGAATACACTTTTAGAAAAATTGCAAATCTTACAAAGTGGAAGTTCAGAAGAGATAGCCATAGGGGTATATTATTTGTATTTCAAATAGCTCAGGGAAGCCATAAGGACATAATGTTAAACCAATCCCTAAGAAAAACTCCAAAAAATGAATAAATTCATAGCCCTCAAAGAAACCTTCGAAGGCACTATCCTCAACCCTCATTGTTTTTCGATAGAACAGTCCAGAACTCTGAGAACATTTTTGTCAATTTAGAGTTTAACATTTTGTTATACTAGGAAACATATTATAAGGATTCATGGTTTCCCATCATAGGATAATTGCAAAAATGTTTGGAATCTCACCAAATGCACAATGTGCATGAGAGGAAACTTTGAATTTTCTGATTTGATATTGAGTTGGTTTGACTCAAGAGTTCAATTGTGACAAACCAAGCACTCCACCTCTGGAACTGCTCTAGGAGAAGAAGATGTCATGTTACAAGTGTGGTTCAAACTTCATAACATAAATTCTTTACCTACCTGAGCTAGTTCTGCTTTAACTGTTCCTCGGGGTACTAAACTCAGCTTAGCTCCCTAGATTCAGCCAAATAGTCATGGAAGTGATGGAAAAAAATAGTTTACAGAGTGTTTAGGTTGGATTAAGTTTTATATGTATTTGCTGATTGCATCCTTAAAATGGGTAAATCATTTTCTTATTAACTAATCTGGATTTAAATTAAACTTAATTGAAAAAATAAATTTAACTTAATTGGCACCACATATCTGACAATAACTACCATAGAGGGAGCGGGCTGACCAGAGCCACATCCGAACTGACTATAGCTACAGTCAGGATGAGTTAGAGGAAGCAGGCTGATCGTAGAGCTACTTACAACCAAGGTAAACATTATGTACTATCAAATAAAATTTAAATCTTGAAATGATAGGTTTATGATTAAAAATGAAGAAAAATTTGGGATAGTTGACACTGACTAAGCAATGAAAAATGTAGCTATTCATAACCTCAACTTGGCCATTCATAATTATTGTCACCCTTAGCAGACAATGATCAAAATTTTGCATTGTGCTTCTGCACTACCTGCAGGAGGCTGAAGAGCTGACAACGTCTATCAATTTATCATCTCTTTCATTGGGCTAACAACGCTGTCAACTTGGCCATTCATAATTCTTTGTCAGTCCTAGCATAGAGGCATGTGTCAAATATTGTATTTTTTTATCGTATTTCTAACATACTATATAATAATAGACTCAGCGGTGTATGAAAAATTTCGCCCCTGCCCTCTTTGGTTCAATGTAACAGATTGTAATATGCTGTTGACCTCTTGTTGAGTGATTTGAATTTCACATACTTGAACCTTTCATGATCCAGCCTATTCTTTTATTGCATCGACATAATTGAGGTGCATTCTATAGCCTAGGTGGGGGTATGGATGGTCCATCAATTGTGTGTGTGTAACAGTGCATTGTACTTAGAGAATTCATTGGGCATATTGAATATAGAAACTAGCAGAGACCCATTCAAACTAAGGTCTCATATGCACCTCAAG
Source organism: Pinus albicaulis (assembly GCA_034641835.2). Lineage (NCBI taxonomy): Eukaryota > Viridiplantae > Streptophyta > Pinopsida > Pinales > Pinaceae > Pinus > Pinus albicaulis. The sequence continues at coordinate 11,077 of JAXQQM020076654.1, read as the reverse complement.
GCTGTAAAGCTCAAGGATGCATATCTCAACCTGGAAGTGCATATTACACCTGGGTTTAAATGGGTTTGTGCTAATGAATGTATTTTTTGAATGTAAGAATTCCATATCGATTGACCTTGTGGTTTATGTTCCCTATGTCGTGACCCACTTGTTTAGCACTGCCCTTATCTAGGCTTGTGACACCATGTTTGATAATACCCCTCCTATAGGCACCCTTTTCGTCCAGGTCAACCGACCTATAGTTGGCGTTTGTCTCCTCTAGGTCCTGCCTTTTTCTCTAGGTTACGTCATCTATACGTGATGTTTCCTTCCTATAGGCACTCCCTTTTTCTCCAAGTTAGGTCATCTACAGATGATGTCTGCCTCCTTTAGGCACCCTTTTCTCATGGGCTAGCTGCTGGATAGTAAGACACTATGACCCATCTCTGCTTCCTTTAGGAATTAGATATCTAATTTGTTTTCTTAGCTTGCTGTTCTAGTAGTATTATATTTTTTAGCATGTGCACATCCCCTAGACATCTAGTATCACTTCAAGTTGGCCCCTATTGGCCTCATGGAACACACCTTCATTTCTACTAGATAATTGATGATATATTGGACAATCCTATATGGTCGAGCAGATATTGCATTAAGTTAACAAAAACCAATGTGGAAAAATTCGGAGTCGGGATTAAATCAGCAAGGGTAAAAAAGTTGAAAAAGTCGGAAAAATTAAAAAAATACAAAATTATTCAAAATTTTTCAATTTTTTTAGCATCTAAAGTATCCACAACATCAAATAAATGCATTTCCACATAAACATGTAAAGAAATCTAATATATAATATGTATATGAAGTCTAGTGCTACATCACATATCAAAATAGTGAATCGAGTCCTGAATCTTGAGTCTCAGTCTCAAGAGTCAAAATATCAACAAAAAATATAATAATGTATATCATGAGTCATCTCCATGTCATAAAGTAAGTCACTAAGATGAAGATCCACTACCCCTTTTACGGGAATAGGGAATGGCTTTGCCTTTTCCTCTAGAGGAAAAAGGCTCTGCCCCTCGGGATACAGATGGACCCAGTCGCCCTCTAGAAGCAAAAGAAATAGGTGGCCTTTGTGCTCTGCCACTGACGCTGCCACTGCTACTGCCCATCCTACATGGTGTCACCTCCTCCTCCACATCCTCCTCCTGCTCTGCCTCCTGACTCTGCTCCTCCTCCTCTACCACTGGCTCCTCCTGCTGTGCATCTGCTTCCTCCTCTGGCATTAATGCCTCTGGATCCACATCTAACCAATCAGGGGTCGATTCCATGACCGGCCTCTCAGTCTCGACCCTCCATGCAGCAGTGGTATCAATATTGTCCAATGAAATGGCATCCATATCAGGAGTTTTCTGAATTTGTCTCATCCATAATCAAAGATTGTAGTAGACATACACCATGTCATTGAGACGTTGGGATTCCAATCTGTAAAAGGGTCATAGATTATAAATTAGTACCTGGAAAATTTATATAGTAAAAATAATCAAATTATTTCAAAAATTTAATTTGAATTTTTTTTACCTATTGCGCTTTTTGCTATGTATTTTGTCAAAGACACTCCAATTGCGCTCACACCCAGAGGAACTGCATGTCTGGATGAGCACTCGGATGGCAAGCTTTTGGAGATGGGGTACTCTACCACCATAGCTTGTCCACCAAGCATCTACAAGTTAAAATAAAAATGAGAAGCAAAAATTATGAAGAGACAATGAATTATTAAATTTGAAAGTTGAAAATTGAAACAAACTGAAGCTTACCTGGCATTTTGGTCATCCTATCCTTAATAGCCATGGAAAAACCAAATGTGCCACTAGCCATCCTATATATTTCCATTTCTTTGGAAATTTCTTCACGCTCTTGCTCAGATACCACCATCCTCTCAACACATGTGAAGAATCCATCCATCACCTCGGCATCAAATCTGAAACCACAGGAGTAAGAAAATGCGGGGTTGAAGTAGATACCTGCAGCATGAATGGGGCGATGGAGGTGTGTTCCATCGGTCATCAATCCTCTCCATATAGAAAACTGTTTTTCTCTAACCCCTCATCTCCATGTCATACTAAGCACCAACTTCTTTGGCCCTATCATGGACTCATACAAGTTGCCCATTGTAGGCTTCTCTCCATCGACAAATGAAGAACCCTTACCAAAGGTTACAAAATGGCACTGGACTCCTCTCTTTGATCCAAAATCTTGTTTGAGGAATGTATAAAAGAGACTAACATGTGAAAATTGTAGCTTTAAAACAAGAAACTTTAAAAAGGCATAAAGCGGAAAAAGAGATAAGCAATTAACATCATGCACGAAGACACAAGAGTTGATATCGGAGTTCGTCCAGGAGGGACTATGTCTCCGGGCCCTGTTCTAATAGTGGGGAGGCCCTGCTTTCATTAAATGGCAAAATGAAAGTACTAGTACAAAATGAGGAATTACACCCTTATACCTGCCCAATCTGGAAATGGCCGAAAATTGTAGACCTCTGATGAAAAAATGGGCAGCACCGTTGGATTTTTGGCGTCGAGTAGTGTTGAATCCATATAAAACTTGCCCCAATCGGACAAATTGAAAATCTGGCCCCTCTGGAAAAATGGCTCAGATCATGGTTCCGCCCCCTCCTGCACACTGCTCAAGGTTCCAATGCCTCGTTTTCCGTGCCCGCTCCTGTCCGTCCTTGGGCGCAAAAATGAATGAAGGTTTATATAATGTAGCGTGGGTGGATTCTCCAAAGCGACCCTTAGTCGAATTGGTTGCAGATCCATATTGTTTGGGCGGAGGTCGGGTGGTCAAATCCCGACCCCGCCATAAAAAGGCCGATTGGTTTATTTTTGATTTAACCGCATCATATTTTAACTTGGTGATGAACTTTTTGATATATTTAAAAGTCTGTTGATGTGATGTGGGGGGGCCAGACCCATATTGGGCAGCCCGCCCCGTATGAAAATGGGCCACGTATATGTCGGCGGGCGGTGGGGTTAACAGCCCCCGCCCCATTTAATATGGCCGGCTGTATAATGTGGAGACCCGCAGGGGTGGGGGGGCTGACCACCTGCCCCCCAATAACATTTATTAATATACAATATGGTTCAGCATTGGGGTGGCGGGGTTGGTGGCCCGCCACCCTTATTATATATATTTTTTGTTTTTATTTGTTATTAAAACAATATGTTGTTTTTTGAACCTTCGAATTTTTGACCGAAGGAGTGATTTTAATGGTCCCACAAATTCACCCGGAATCTGGCCAGGTTGGTCAGAATCCGGTGGCCGGGTTTCAGCAAAATTGTTGCCTCCTTAGTCTGCCACATCACCAAGTCAACCTCTCAACTTTGACTGCTCCTAACTCCTTCATTCGGACTCAGAATTGAGTGCCGTCTGCGCCGTTGGATTCAAAATTTCGAGATATACAACTTGAACTTGGTTCGAAGGATTTTCGAACACTTTGATTTTTGAGCCTTGTACTTTAGCCATTTGTACCTGTACCTGTTTAATCCACTGGATCATTCCTCACTGCCATTTGTACCTGTACCTGTTTAATCCACCTGGATCATTCCTCCCCACTAAAGAGCTTTTGGACCCTAAAAGCCTCATCAATCAACAGGCAAGTGAGGGAATTGCTCCCTCACCTTCTCCTTTTTAAGCCATTTGGCTTTACTTGGGTGCATCCCTTTGAAACCAACATGGAGATACTCCACATCTCCTCATTGCGAAGTCCTGGTCCTTCGATCGAGAATGATGTCCTCTGGCAGTTCATCGAGATATTCTGGTGCAAAGTCATCCACTGTAGGAACTGATCCTACCTCCTCAGTGTCCATAATCAATGGGGGTTCATAAAGTTTTAGATTTTCAACATTCACAACTAAGTACATCTGCATGTATACTGGCAAGTCGAGTCGGAAAGCATTATTCCCAATCTTCTCCAATATGGTAAAGGGACCATACCAGATTGGTCGCAATTTCTTACCTTCTCCCTTCATTGGATCCTTGCTGATGTGGAACCACACTTTGTCGCCAACTTGAAATTGATGGTCGACTCGGTGCTTATCATGTCGGGCCTTATATCGGGCCTGACTCTTCTCCAACTACTCTTGCACTACTTGGTGAATCGTCTGAATCCGCTGAATGAACCGCTGTGCTTTATCCCTGTCATCACACCCACTGGCATCTTCATCCCTTCCATAGATCATGTCGAAAGGGTCCTTTGGTAAGTAACCAAAGCATGTCTCAAAAGGTGAACGCTGCATAGAGGAGTGCACTGCTCGGTTGTAAGCGTGCTGCACATATGGAAGGTGTTCATCCCACAACTTGGGATGTTTGCTGCAATAGCCCCGCAACAAGTGTACCACGGTACGATTAACGACCTCTGTCTGTCCGTCGGTTTGTGGATGGAACGTCGTGCTTCTCTTCAACTTGGTATCCATCATGCGCCACAAGCTGGTCCAAAACTCTCCAAGGAAACGAGAGTCTCGATCTGACACAATCGACGTGGGCAACCCAAAGTGGACCCAAACATACTGAAAGAAAAGACAAGCAGTCTGCTCAGCAGTGACCTGCTTTTTATAAGGCATCAATATGAACATTTTGCTAAAGCGGTCGACGACAACATACAAATAGTCATGACCCTTTCTTGACATAGGCAAACCTCCTACAAAATCCATCAACACACTTTCCCATGGACGACCCGGAATAGGGAGTGGTGTGTAGAGCCCGAGTTTTCTATTAGAGGGCTTTGAAACAGAACACATCACACATCCCTTTACAAAATGGGTTACAATGTTTTTCATATGGGGCCAAAAACAAAACCTTTGCAAATGACATAAGGTTTTTTCGACACCAAAGTGACCAGACACAAGAGAGGTATGCGCCTCTCGAATTACGTGTAACCTTTATGATGTGGGTATGCACAATTTACCAAGGTGACACAACAGCTTCCCCTGCAAATGATAGTTGTCCACCTGTGAACCATGAGTTAGTTTTGCATAAACTTCTTTAAAGTCATCATCGTTAGTGTACTGTTCAACATAACTTTCAAAAGACAATGACGCATTATGCAAAATAATAGAAGCAGCGATAGGAGGGTGAGAGAGCATGTCTACTACTTTGTTACTAGTGCCCTTCTTATACTTTATTACCAGATGAAATTGCTGTAGGAACCCCATCCACCTGAAATAAAGAGATTGTTGTAGCTTGGTCTGTGACTAAAGGTACTGCAAGGGCTGATGATCCGTATTGATGATGGTCTCCTTGCCGATCAGGTAGTGTTTCCACTTTTTCACACTTTGGACCAAGGCATACAATTCTTTGTCGTAAGTGGGGTAATTTATTACAGCCTAGGAGAACTTCTCCGAATGGTAACAAATCGGCTTCTTCTACTGCAAAAGTATAGCTCCCATGGCGTACCCACTGGCATCAGTTTCGATCTCAAAAGGCTGCTGGAGATCGGGTAAAGCCAGGATTGGTGCGGTGCTGATTTTCTCTTTCAGTGCTTCGAAGGCCTTCTGCTTTTTTCCTCCCCACTGAAAGGCTTGTTTGATACTTGTCAGAGTGTGTAAGGGTGATGCAATAGCGGAGAAGTTGGAAATGAACCTCCTCCAGTACTGTACTGCACCTAAAAAACTACGGACCTCTGTTACATTGGTGGGCTTAGGCCAATTTACAATCACCTCAAATTTTGAGGGGTCTATTTTTAATTGACCATTACCGACAATATGAACAAGGTAAACCAAAGAGGTTTTCCCAAACTCACACTTTGACAACTTTACATACAATTGTTCTTTCTTTAAAACATCAAGCACTTTGATTAAATGGCATACATGTTCCTCCCAAGTCCTACTAAATACAAGAATATCATCTAAATACACAAGGACAAACTCATCAATGAAAGGCCTAAAAAGATCATTCATGACCCTCATGAATGTGGCTGGAGCATTGCAAAGTCCGAATGGCATCACCATCCATTCGAACAAACCCTGTTTTGTCTTGAAGGCGGTTTTCCACACATCCTGCTCTGCAATTCTGACCTGGTGATAACCACTACGCAAATCCAATTTGGTGAAATAAACAACATTTTTTAATTGATCTAATAAATCATCAATGCGAGGGAGAGGGTATCGATTTTTCACCGTGATTTTGTTTAGTGCCCGATAATCCACGCACATCCTCCATGTACCATCTTTCTTGGGCACTAACACGATCGGCGAGCCACAAGGAGAAGTACTTGGCCGAATGACCCCTTGGTTCAACAGTTCCTGTACCTGCTTTTTGATTTCCTCCATTTCGATGGATGACATCCTGTACATACCAATGTTTGGTAATGGAGCATCATGTTGCCCTGTACATACCAATGTTTGGTAATGGAGCATCATGTTGCAAATGGATCTCATGTTGGATCCCTCGTTTTGGAGGCAAACCTTTGGGTTCCTGAAACAACTCATCATAGTTAGAAATAACATCACATAATTCCTGTTTATGAGCCGGATCACATCCCCGGAAAGCATCGGTTATTTCTTCATCCTTTGCTCTCACAACCATGAGAAAACACCCCTTGCTGGAATTCACCAGTCTCTTCATCTGTCCTGCACTTACAAGGCTGGCACTGACTTTGGTTTGATGAGCTCTTACAATGTATTCTACCCCATCTTTAGTGATTTGGTATTTATTTTCATGGCAAAAGAAAACTACTTTCCTATCATAAAGATAGGGACTCCCCAACACAATGCCACAGATATCCAATGGTATTACATCCAATTCTACTTCATCTACCAGCTTAGAAGCAATAAAATTTTTTACCTTACACTGCTTGGTTACATTTAGTTTTACTTTATCATGTATCCATCCAAGCAGATAAGGTTTTGGATGAGGCTTAACTTCTAAGCCTGAATTTTTAACCAAGGATTCTGAAATAAGGTTTGTTTGAGAGCCTGAATCAAATAGAGTTTCTACTTTTGCATGGTTTATAACAACTCTAATATGAAACAACTCAATTCTCTTACGTTCATTAGAAAGAGGCTCATTTGATGAACTAGTGCTTTCATGTGATTCAGAATCATGAAGAGAATGAGTACCTTTTGTCCCTGCTGCTGTGATCAATGCCTCATCGCCTGAGTCGGATCCAAGGTCCTGCTGTGCGGTTGCTACCGTCTTCTACTTACCCTTTCCTCCATATCTCTCCGGCTTCTTTTCTGGATAAATTTTCCAACAATGATCGTCGTCATGGCCTTCCTTTTTGTAGTGAGTGCAATAAGGCTTTTCTCCTTCATCCTTCTTTGTTGACGCCGTCTTCTTTTCCTTTCCCTTTCCGTTCCCTTTGAATTTTCCATTTGAAGGTTTGGAAGGTGGTTTCTTTGAATGATCGTCCTTATCATTTCTACCCCTGTTCTCAAGATGAATGGCCTTCACACTGGCCGAGTCAATGGTAGTAGGTTCAAACATTAACAATGAATGTCTAATGTAACTATGAAATGAACCAATGTACTTAGTTACAATTTCAGGAGAATCTAAAGAGATGCCCAAACTTAATGCCTGTTTTCAAAATTCTTCAGTAAAGGTTTGCACATTTTTTCCTTTACCTTGCCTTAGGTACTGCCACTCCATTAAGGCTTTCTGCTTGTAACCTAAGGGATAGAATTGATTTTTAATTGCAGTAATAAAATCTGACCAAGAAGAAAGAAGGTTACCCAAGTTACTGCTGCTTCGAAGTTTGCTCTCCCACCAGATGAGAGCTGTGCCACTCAATCGAAGAGAAGCCAATTGGATTTTCGCCTCGTCCTCCATAATCTACTGGATCCTGCAATAGAGTTCAAGCTGCCTAATCCAATTGTTAAGCTTCTCAGCATTACTTTCACCATTATATACTGGTAGATCAAACTTAACATCTAACTTAAAGAAGGGCTTGTTAGATGCATTTCCAGAATTTTTATTATGATGGTTAGAAGAGGAGGAAGGACTTTCATTTCCTAAAGGGGGTGGATTTCCTCCACCATCTCCATGCGCTGAACCTTGCCCTTCAAAAGAATGATCTCCTATTTTCTCTAACCTTTCAAGTCTAGAGAATAGTCTCTCTACTCGATCTGCCATGGTATAGAAAGTTTTGCGGAAATTAAGCTCCTCTTCATTCCGATCTTCGTCCCCCATGTTCCTTCTCTGACGTGCACGTCCTGCTTCAGGATCAAAATCCTGTAGCATCCCTTCACCTCTTCTTAGCCTGCTTCTTGTTAGCATACAAACATGTAATTCACATCTACAAACACCCGCTCCGATACCACTTGATCCAAAATCTTTTGTTTGAGATGTATAAAAGAATTAACATGTGAAAATTGTAGCTTTTAAACAAGAAACTTTAAAGGCATAAGCGGAAAAAGAGAGAAGCAATTAACATCATGCACGAAGACACAAGATTTGATATCGGAGTTCGTCCAGGAGGGACTACGTCTCCGGGCCCTACTCTAATAGTGGGGAGGCCCTGCTTTCATTAAATGGCAAAATGAAAGTACAAGTACAAAATGAGGAATTACACCCTTATACCTGCCCAATCTGGAAATGGCCGAAAATTGTAGACCTCTGATGACAAAATGGGCAGCACCGTTGGATTTGTGGCGTCGAGTAGTGCTGAATCCATATAAAACTTGCCCCGATCGGACAAAGTGAAAATCTGGCCCCTCTGGAAAAATGGCTCAGATCATGGTTCCGCCCCCTCCTGCACACTGCTCAAGGTTCCCTGCCTCGTTTTCCATGCCCGCTCTTGTCCGTCCTTGGGCGCACAAATGAATGTAGTTTTAAATAATAAAATTCGGGCGGACTTTCCAAAGCCATCGTTGGACGAGTTGGTTGAAGATCCGCATTTGTTGGGCGGAGGTCGGGTGGTCAAATCCCGACCCCGCCATAAAAAGGCTGACTGGTTTTTTTTTTATTTAACCGCATCATATTTTAACTCGGGTGATGAACTGTTTGATATATTTAAAAGTCCGTTGGATGACGATGTGATGTGGGGGGGCCGGACCCATATTGGGCGGCCCGCCCCATATGAAAATGCGCCACATATACAAGTGGTGGCGGCGGCGGTGGGGTTAACAACCCACACCCCGTATCAAAATGATTGTTTGCCATAGGAGACCGCGGGGGTGGTGGGGTTGACCAACCGTCCCCCAACAACATTATATATTTTTATAATATAACATATGGATACGTGCGGATGGGGTGGCGGGGTTGGTGGCACGCCACCCATATATATATATATATATATTTTGTTTTATTCATTTTTTTAAAACAGTATGTTGTTTTTGAACCTTCGAATTTTTGACCGAAGGAGTGCTTTTAAAGGTCCCACAAATTCGCCTGGAATCTGGCTAGGTTGGTCAGAATCCGGTGGCCGGGTTTCAGCAAAACTGTTGCCTCCTTAGTTTGCCACATCACCAAGTCAACATCTGAACTTTGACTGCTCCTAACTCCTTCATACGGACTCGGAATTGAGTGCCGTCTGTGCCGTTGGATTCAGAATTTCAAGATCTACAACTTGAACTTAGTTTGAAGGATTTTCGAACACTTTGATTTTTGAGCCTTGTACTCAAGCCATTTGTACCTGTACCTGTTTAATCCACCTGGATCAGAAAACCCCTCAATACTTAAATACAAAGAGTGAAGGGAGCTCTACTTGAATGGTTCATGAGGAACACTACTTGCTAAGGTTTTTCAAATGGGGTAAATGATCCAAAATCTTTTGTTTGAGATGTATAAAAGAATTAACATGTGAAAATTGTAGCTTTTAAAACAATAAACTTTAAGGGCATAAGCGGAAAAAGAGAGAAGCAATTAACATCATGCACGAAGACACAAGAGTTGATATCGGAGTTCGTCCAGGAGGGACTACGTCTCCGCGCCCTGCTCTAATAGTGGGGAGGCCCTGCTTTCATTAAATGGAAAAATGAAAGTACAAGTACAAAATGAGGAATTACACCCTTATACCTGCCCAATCTGGAAATGGCCGAAAATTGCAGACCTCTGCTGACAAAATGGGCAGCACCGTTGGATTTGTGGCGTCGAGTAGTGCTGAATCCATATAAAACTTTCCCCAATCGGACAAAGTGAAAATCTGGCCCCTCTGGAAAAATGGCTCAGATCATGGTTCCGCCCCCTCCTGCACACTGCTCAAGGTTCCCTGCCTCGTTTTTCGTGCCCGCTCCTGTCCGTCCTTGGGCGCACAAATGAATGTAGGTTTAAATAATAAAACACGGGCAGACTTTCCAAAGCCACCGTTGGACGAGTTGGTTGAAGATCCGCATTTGTTGGGCGGAGGTCGGGTGGTCAAATCCCGACCTCGCCATAAAAAGGCCGACTGGTTTTTTATTTATTTAACCACATCATATTTTAACTCGGGCGATGAACTATTTGATATATTTAAAAGTCCGTTGGATGACGATGTGATGTGGGGGGGCCGGACCCATATTGGGCGGCCCGCCCCATATGAAAATGCGCCACATATACAAGTGGTGGCGGCGGCGGTGGGGTTAACAACCCACTCCCCGTATCAAAACGATTGTTTGCCATAGGAGACCGCGGGGGTGGTGGGGTTGACCACCCGCCCCCCAACAACATTATATATTTTTATAATATAACATATGGATACGTGCGGATGGGGTGGCGGGGTTGGTGGCCCGCCACCCATATATATATATATATATTTTGTTTTATTCGTTTTTTTAAAACAGTATGTTGTTTTTGAACCTTCGAATTTTTGACCGAAGGAGTGCTTTTAACGGTCCCACAAAATCGCCCGAAATCTGGCTAGGTTGGTCGGAATCCGGTGGCCGGGTTTCAGCAAAACTGTTGCCTCCTTAGTCTGCCACATCACCAAGTCAACCTCTGAACTTTGACTGCTCCTAACTCCTTCATACGGACTCGGAATTGAGTGCCGTCTGCGCCGTTGGATTCAGAATTTCAAGATCTACAACTTGAACTTGGTTCGAAGGATTTTTGAACACTTTGATTTTTGAGCCTTGTACTCAAGCCATTTGTACCTGTACCTGTTTAATCCACCTGGATCATTCCTCCCCAC